>CM064548.1:36494893-36609893 GCA_032716605.1 Paralithodes platypus | reverse complement strand
AATGGTCTACTGGTACAAATGGTCTACGGGTTGAAATGGTCTACTGGTATAAATGGTCTACTGGTTGAATGGTCTACTGGTTGAAATGGTTTACTGGTTGAAATGGTCTACTGGTATAAATGGTCTACTGGTATAAATGGTCTACTGGTATAAATGGTCTACTGGTATAAATGGTCTACTGGTTGAAATGGTTTACTGGTTGAAATGGTCTACTGGTTGAAATGGTCTACTGATATAAATGGTCTACTGGTTGAAATGGTCTGCTGGTTGAAATGGTCTACTGGTATAAATGGTCTACTGGTTGACTTGGTCTTACACTTTTTCTCCTCTTACGTAAACACCAATTGGTATAAAAGCGTTTGTGTTTTTATATACCGGTACCATTTAATTTCCTCAGCAGAATGACATCTGGCTTTAATCAACTCTAGGTAAAAATACTCAGTTTTGGAAAATATCGTACACCTAATGGATAACATCTAAGCTTCTATTGATGCAACTCACTTTTCATCTAGTGATATTTGTTTTCAAGAGACATAATTAAATATATATCTCTCTCTCAACAAGTATCTCCTTATCTCTCCCTACTTTTACCTCTTATCAGCGGGTCCTATTTCTCTCACAACGTCTATTTCCCTCTTCTCTCTCTCTCTCTCTCTCTCTCTCTCTCTCGTTCTCTCTCTCACCTCTGTTACATACCTTCAGCTGGTCCTATAGGTACAGTCGGCGCCATAAACACCTCATTCTGCTCTTGGCCCAAGCAGAAGGTGGAGAGCAGCAGCAGCAGACATAAGGGCCGCAGCAGAGGAAGCAGATACACCACTAGCAGAACAGGGGGACTCCACATTGTTAACTTTATTTTCTAGCTTCTTGTTTAATCTTCCATAGGGAGCGGAATTTCGTTGTGAGTATCCTAGGTTCGAGTCCTTGGTGTACCACAAGTATTCATTAGTTTCATTGATTTAATTACTTAGGTTTATTTGTTAATTGGTGGGTTGGTGAACAATATGAATATGAAATATATATACAGTAAAACCGTGTTGTGTATTATTTTATTTATTCACTTTTTTCTAGCCTCTTATATTTTGTATCTGAAATTATTATAACCATGTTTTCAACTTTGTTCTAGCCTTTTGTTATATCTTGCATCTAAATGTTATATATCCGTTGTTTTCATTTATATTATTTCACTTTTGTTCTAACTTCTTGTTTAATCTTGCTTGTAAAATCTATATTACCGTTTTTTCATAATATACAACTTTTCTATCTATCTATCTATTGCATGACGCCGTGATCCCCGAAGGGGTGGAACGAACGAACCGCCCCCATGCACCTCTGTCCCCAGTCAGTCGACGCCCCTCCCCCCAACCAGCACCGCCTTCGTTCATGTACTTCCTCACTCCATCCTTCCACCTCTCATTCGGTCTACCTCTCCCTCTCTGTCCCTCCACCTCGCTCTCGTACACCCTCTTAGTCATTCTCTCGCTTTCCATACATTCCATATGGCCGAACCATCTCAAGTTGTTCCTTTTCACACTTTCAAGCACATCTACCTCCACACCACACCTCCTTCTTACTTCCTCATTAGTCTGTCTATCCCTCCATATAACTCCGCACGCACTCCTTAAGTAATTCATTTCCACTGCTCTCACTCTTGGTCTGAGTCTCTCAACCAACATCCATGCTTCACTTCCGTAAGTCAGTGTCGGGATTACCACACTGTCATGCAAGGACTTCTTCACTTCCATACTGACCACCCTATTTCTTGTTACTGCTTTTAGCGTTCCTATAACCCTCTTCCCCTGTTGTACCCTCTCCCGCACTTCTTCATTCATAGTCCTATCTTTACTCAACACACTGCCCAGATACTTAAAAGAGTTGACGATCTCCATAGCTTGACCGTTCAGCTTCACCTCACACTCTGTGACTTCACCCCTTTCGAAGACCATAACCTTGCTCTTCCCCGCATTTACCTTCAAATTCCGTTTTTCGCACACTGTTCCAAACTCATTTACCAGACCCTGCAACTCCCATTCATTATTACTCATCAGAACTGTATCATCCGCAAACAGCAGTATAGGCAGCTTCCACTCAATTCCCTCCCTTTTCAGTGATACACCAACATCCACTGCTCTTGATAGTATTTCTTTCATGACTCCATCCATATATACAGTAAACAACCACGGGGACATTACACACCCCTGTTTCAAACCAACATTCAGGTCAAAGAACTCGCTCTGCTCATTCTCCACACGTACTGCCGCCTTTGCATCCTCATACATGCTCTTCACTGCTTTCAGCAACTTGCCCTCTACTCCGTATATTCTAAGTACTTTCCACAAACCTTCTCTATCCACTCTGTCATAGGCCTTTTCCAAGTCCATAAAGGCAACATACACCTTTTGTTTCTTCTCCAGATACTTCTCCACAACACAATTCAGGGTAAAAATCTGATCTACACATCCTCTTCCCTTTCTAAAACCTCCCTGCTCATCGCCTATCTATTTCTCCGTTCTCACTCTCACTCTCTCAATCACTACCCTATTGTATACCTTCCCTACTACGCTTAGAAGACATATTCCTCGGTGGTTACCACACACTCCTCTTTCCCCTTTGCCCTTATATAGGGGGACTATTATGCCAGTCTTCCAGTCATCGGGTGCACTCCCCTTCTCCCATGCTAGTTTGCACATTTTCCATACCCATTCTATCACTATCTCACCACCATACCTCAACATTTCCCCACACACTCCATCTGTTCCTGGTGCTTTCCCCAACTTCACTCTTTTCATGGCTTCCCACACTTCTGACCTCCTGATCCCCACCTCCTCCTCCACTACTTCTCTTCTTCTCCCTCCCATACCATATCCAGCTATGTTTGCTGGCTCTTCATTCCTTACATTTAGCAACTCACTGAAGTACTCCCTCCATCTTTCGACTCTCTCTTACTTCTCGGCTAGCATTCTCCCATTCTTATCTTTCACACCTATACTGTTTCCCTTGCTACCTTCCCTAAATTTCTTGACTTCTTTCCAGAACAGTTTCTTACTCTCCCTCCATTTTACACTCAGATTCCTTCCAAATTTCTCATTTACTCTTCTCTTACTTTCATTCACTACTTTCTTCACCACCCTCTTACTCTCCACATACCTCGCTCGTTTCTGTCTCTCGGAATCTTCATTCCCTCTACTACCCAACCACTCTCTATATCTTTCTTCTTTTCTTCCACAGCTATTCTTACCTCTTCTGTCCACCATGCTGTACCTTTCACTCCGCTCCCTCTTCTCCTCACTCCAAACACCTCCTCACATGCTGCACAGATCTCATCCTTAAACACCTTGCTCATCTCCTCCACTTCCTCCATAACTTCCAGGTCGAACCCACCTAGTCGTCTTTCCACTGCTCTCCTGTACTCCTCCCTGACTTCCTCCTCCTGCAACCTCTCCACCCTCCTCACCATTCCACCCTCCTCTCGCCTCCCTCCAGCTCTCCTCACCCACTTCTTTTGTATCCTAACCTTAGCTACCACTATATAATGATCAGACAGACCCCCTCCAATACCCCTATACACCCTAGCATCCATCACAGATTTCTTCATTTGTTCATCCACGCATACATAATCAATCAATGACTTTCGTTCCACCACTGTCTTATCCTTCATCGTCAACATCCGTTTCCATGTGTACCTGTGGATCATTCTATTTCTATTATTAACTCTTACATCTGAAATTGATATTATTATGTTCTATCCAAACAACCAACTCTATTCCTAAAATCGATTAATGAAATATTACAAACACATGTGGCAGTCCGTGGATTCGAACCCAGGACGCTCACACCGAAAATCAACACCTTATGCATTGCGCCACGAAGACAGTTAAAGAATGGTGGACACTGCCTACGATTTATTATGCAACTTCGAATCCTGCATATCAATCTAAGCATGTGCACATATCCCAACTACAACTCACGTAGGCTATGCATATGTGAATGGAAAGAGCAATTAATGGAGCCTTAACCACTAGGGAAGTCCTCTCGATAAATTACTCCTGAACCAATATCAATTATTATGTTCTATCCAACAACCAACCCTACTCCTAAAATCGATTAATGAAATATTACAAACACATGTGGCAGTCCGTGGATTCGAACCCAGGACGCTCACACCGAAAATCAACACCTTATGCATTGTGCCACGAAGACAGTTAAAGAATGGTGGACAATGCCTACGATTTATTATGCAACTTCGAATCCTGCATATCAATCTAAGCATTTACATTGTACACACATCCCAGCTGCAACTCACGTAGGCTATGCATATGTGAATGGAAAGAGCAATTAATGGGGCCTTAACAACTAGGGAAGTCCTCTCGATAAATTACCCCTGAACCAATATCAATGATTATGTTCCTTCCAACCATTTGTATTTTCTGTGTTTTTTTTCTTCTATCCAATTATATAAATCTAGTATCTAAAATGTAGCCTATACAACCATTTTGTTGTGTGTTATGTGCACTTCTTTTTCTTAGCTGATGTTAAATTTGTTATGTTAATTATATATATATAACATATTTTATTTATTTAATATAACACTTTTTTGTTCTAGCCTTTTGTTGAATCCTGAATGTATATAACCTAGTTTTTTTCACTTCTTTTTCTAACCTCTTGTTAAACATTGCTTTTGAAATATATACATAACAGTTTGTTTTCGTATACTGTAAACTGTATAGACCTGCTTTTTGCTCTGGTATTTTTTTCTAACCGGATATTTGTATACCTGTATATGTTTTTCGTATTCTCTAAACTTATATTGAGTCTTGCTTCAGACAATTGTATGCCTAGTTTATATTTTCTGGTATTTTGTGTAACTGGTTTGTTTATATATTTTCTTCCTATTTTCTACACTTACTGTATATTGAGTCTTGCTTCAGATAGTTGTATGCCTAGTTTATGTTTTCTGGCATATTTGCTTCAGAGAGAGTCGTGCTAGGATGTGTTTGTTGCTTTGTTTCTCTCATAGGTAAGTACTGTACTGTGTAATATCCTGTTCTTCTGGCCATTTCCTGACCGGCATTGTATTGACCTTAGTATTTTCATCGCTAGCACATTTCATCTCATTTGTTAATGTACTTTCTCTTTAATGTTAACGTTACTTGTGTTAGGTTTTCATTTTGTATTTATGTAAATACTTTTGACTCGGTGTAATATCCTTTCTGTGTAAAGTTCTCTAGCGATTCACATGATTATCACATCCTTGAAAAAGAAAGAACAAGTATATTTAGTATTGTCAGTTTATACTCATTGAAACATTAGTAACACCTTGAGGATTATTTTGACAATATATTCTGGCTATCATTAGACGATTTGATACAACTTAGGTAGGATCTGTGAGAATTACAGGGGTGATCCCTTATTTAATGTTATATGTGAATGAAGGAGACAATATTAAAAGCTGCCTGTAACGAGTGTCTCTTCCAAAGTTAGAAACTAACAGAGTCAAAATGTCTGGACAAACGGGGCTATATAAATTAACAATATACCCTTCAACATACCCTTCCTAATCTGAATACAATCGTCTGAAGATAACTATAACACAGAAAAGACATGAATCATCGTATCTTGATAGGGTTGCTAAGAAGCTGGGGAAATATCTGGTGCAGGCCTTAACCCCTTGAGGATTATGACACAATGCTACAGTATATTCTGGATATTATTAGACGTTATTATTCAGTTTAGGAAGAACGTGTGGGAACTAGGGAGTTAGTTGAGATGCTAATAGCCACTTTCATTCCTAGAGAGTTGTCCTCAATTGCACAAAATCGCCTAATACAATCCAAAATAAACTGCTAAATGCGTCATAGACCTCAAGGGGTTGAGAAGTTCACCAAAAGTGATTACTCAAGAAAGTCTGGCAGGTCAAGTATTGCGTAGAAGGTCTTCGTTTTCCGCCGGGGAAGGTGGGAAAATATAAAAGAACTTATTTGAATCAAGAAAGGATTTTTTTTCTCCAAAAATTAGAAAGGCTTGGTTACAAATTGGAATTCTTTGTTTGTCTCAGCTCAGAGAGAATATGCTTGGAAATAAAAGGGACTATCCCTATGCCAATACGGTTTGGTTTAGACAATATACGGGATAGGAAAATGTAGATAGTTTGAATGAAACAAAAACATATTCGGAAAACAAAATCAAAATATACCTGTGGGGTTACTAGTGTAGATAACGATATTACACACACACACACACACACACACACACACACACATATATATATACATATATATATATTAGTAAAGCCAGGTAATACATTTTCTTTAACCCGGGAACTGCAGGGACACTCTTAAGAGTTCCCCCGGCGGACTGCGGGAAGACTCTTAATAGTCAGAGACAAAAAAATCAACTTTTGACATCTATTTTTTTTTTTTTTTTTTTTTTTTTTTTTTGTATTTTTTTTTTTTTTGGCCCCTGGGCCATGCAAAATCTCAGTCCTCTACCTCCCCTCCTTCCCCACTTTCCTCCTCTCCTTCAGTTATCACCTATTTTCCCTGTTATTCCCTTATTCTGAGGTATATTTTCGTGCTAACATTAGCGAGTTGCAAGCAGGGCGTGTATCGATCGACTGTGTCTCAGTGGCCTTGGGGGAAATTGGCGGGAAAGCAGCTTGCCTCACCCATACATTATACAACTCGCGGGCTATATCTCCGATTCTGACCATCCAAACGCTGTTTTCACTCGTTTTATTGTTGTTTCAGGTTAATACCTTTATAATCAACCCATAATAGGCGCGTATGGATAAGTATTAATGCTATTTATGGTAAAATGAATATTTTAGTGACGGAAACACCTCAAATACATGCGCACAGGGAGAGGTGTCTAATTACCCCCATGCGCACTTGTTAGGTTAATGCATACAAGGTTAAAAGAAATAGAAGTTTCAGCATTCAATATTTTGTTATTCAGCGTTTCAATATTCCTGATTAATTTTCGTTGGGGTTCAGTCAGCAGGTGGAGGAGGTTGGCAAAATGCATGGTGATTCGACGTTTCGCTAAACATCTAGCATTTTCAAGAGAATGATTAACACCTTACGAGCGGCCTATGCGGTTTATTTATGTGTACCGCCCAGCGGGGTGTTTTTAGCCAAAATAGGGCTGTTTACGTGATCATTTTCATGCCTAAATAAGACCCAGAACGTAAAACAAGTATCTATCCCTGAAAGGGCATAAACAGAGCTTTCGAATGACACCATAACGATCCTTGTATGATGGATAGTTTTCTTGCAATAACCGTGCAACGCGAGTGCAAAAAGCAGGTAATTCGGTACTTTCGGTACATAATTGAGTATGTAGCGAGTGAGAGAGGGAGGAGGGAGCTGAGATTTGTGTCAGTAGGTTCGCCGCGGTGGTCTGGAGCAGTCATACGCTCGCTAGTCTCCTGCCACCACTTGTCTCTCTCTCTCAGCCACATTACGTGCTGAAATTGCCACTCGAGTTATGTCGAGCGCCGCCACATAGTCCAGCTTTATTAAATACGACTTAAGTGGTGAGCCGCTAATAAAGGGTTAAACAGTGAATGAATGAATGAATATAGAAAAGTTGGGTGAGGGTGAAAGAAGGGAAGTTTTTATTGGTTAAGTAGGAGAGACAGTGATAATAGTGAGAGAAATAGGGTGTCGGGAAGTTTTTATTGGTTAAGTAGGAGAGACAGTGATAATAGTGAGAGAAATAGGGTGTCGGGGCTTGACCCAACGTGCGTGAGTTGAATAATTGAGATGGGGTTGAATTGTTTTAGTTGGAGAAGTTACTTTAATGAGATTCATGATGGCTTGCCAAGAAAGGGGCAAGGGATGGGGAGCAAGTTAATTTTGGGTGGTATAAGATCGAAAGTGCTTGCTATTGGGCTTTGAATGTTTTAGGGTTGTATTATTTGGATGGTAGTAATTCGAAAATGGTATAAAAGGGGGAGATAATTTTGGGTGGCATTGAGTAAAAAAGGGGGTAATGCTGGGGAAGAGCTGTCAGTGGCAGAACTTGTAAGAAGGCTATACTGTTATTATATTTTGAAGTTACGTTAAAAGGTTGTTGTCTTGTAATTTGATTATAATTGGCTAAGGATTGGTGCTAGTAAGGAAATTTGGGGGGACTGTGACGTTATATATATTAATTGGAAGTGAATCTAGGAATCTAGGTCAAGGGTGGTAGGGAGGTTGGACTGTGGACGAGCTGGCATGACCCACCGCCTCTACCAATCTTGATTTTAACCCTTATTTAGCGGGGTCGGACTTAAGTCCGATACGAGAAAATTGGACTAAATGGCGGGGTCGGACTTAAGTCCGTGGGCGTATTCCCGCCCTAATTTAGGTGGAAAGCGAAACTTGGTGGTCAGGCGGTGTACTACAAGGGCCCACCCACACATCCCCACTGTGTGACCGTGACTAAGTGACCCTCAAGCAGCCATAATGGAAGGTCAAGATTTGCCCGTGTTCGATTCGGTGGCCGCCATCCCTAGTGCGTCGCGCCACCCTACTAACCACGCCCGGCTTACCACCCAGGAACTAGATATCATGCTGACTCTTCCTAACTTTCTAATAAGTTGTTGGATGAAACCATCGAAGGTCTGGGTGAGAGTTTTGGTAGTGTGGATGACTCTAAACACGAAAATAACCCGATCATAGGCTTTCACCCCAAGCATAATTTGCGTGGGGTGGATGTTGTGGTTGATATTGGACAGACCCTTGAGCAAATTGGAGACGTTCCTGACGAAGAACATACTGGTGTGGGTGTTTGTAAGTACAATTTATATTTTATAATTGCTTGAAAATGTGATTGCAAGCATTTTATCACCTTACGAGCGGCTGGTGGAGTATATTTCACTGTGCCGCCCAGCGTTTTTTTTTTTACCCTAAATGGGGTTGTTCCGTGCTCTTTTTCATGCATAAACAAGACCCAGAGCGTAATACAAGTATGTATCCTGAAAGTGCGTAAATTGAGCTTTCCAATGACACCCGAACCATCCTTTTACGATCACTGGTTGTCTTTCAACGATCGTAAAACACGAGTGCAAAACCCTAAACTACGGTAATTTCCTTATATAATTCCCTGTGTGGCGAGCGGTCTGAGGTAATTTATGCTCCTAATCACCGCTCCGCTCTCTCTCAGAGCACATTACGTCCTCAAAATTGCACTCTACAAGAAATTTCCTTTGCATTTTATAGCGTATTATTTGCAGGCGTTCGGTAAATTTACGGTAATACAAACAACGAAAGATTGAATATTTGTGCTTGGCATTATATGATTGTGGGGAACAGATGTAGGCCTACCGTATATATTATGTTTTCATATATATGATACATGTGTAACATTTTTATATTATCACGACTCTCTCTCTCTCTCTCTGTCTCACTCTCTTCGTTTGTACTTTTGTACTCTCTTTGTCTGATGTAGGCCAGGGCACGCCCCTAACTAATCTCTTCCCTCCCAGGGGAAATCACACCTAGCAGATGTTTTTGACATCCCCTCTCTCTCTGTCTGTCTCTTCATCTCTGGGTCTACCTATACTGCATGTGACATTGAAATTGCTTGAGAGTTTGATTGCAAGCATTTTATAGCGTATTATTTGCAGGCGTTCGGTAAATTTCTCACGATAACCAGGGTGTATGGTACATTTCTCACGATAATACAAGCAACAACGAAGCTTGGCGTAGATTGTGGTCTACAATATACCTTTTTATAATTGCATGTGACCTTGTAATTGCTTGAAAGTTTGATTGCAAGCATTTTATAGCGTATTATTTGCAGGCGTTCGGTAAATTTCTCACGATAACCAGGGTGTATGGTACATTTCTCACGATAATACAAGCAACAACGAAGCTTGTGGTCTACAATATACCTTTTTATAATTGCATGTGACCTTGTAATTGCTTGAAAGTTTGATTGCAAGCATTTTATAGCGTATTATTTTCAGGCATTCAATAAATTTGATAAATATATCAAAATAAGTCCTGTGGGACTATGAAATAGCTATTATTGGACAAGGAAAATATTTTGTTCATCCCTCCACTGGAACATCAACAACAATGTCAACAACGTATCGCCGTCGGCAATCGTAAGATTCAGAGTCGTAAAGATTCCAGGACGAGCTCAATAGAAAATGAATGAATGAAATGAATGAGTGTGCAGTACTGCCAATACGTATAGTGACTTCCGCTAGATCTAGAGACCTTTACTTCGATCTAGCAGCAATGACTTACACTAGCGGTTTTGTTTTGAAATTTCAGAACAATTTCGAAGTGACATTATATGGATTTTGCCAATTCATATTTTTTAGTGGTATTTATCATGTCTTACATCTAACAATATATGCTAGCGGATTTAACTTCAATTGGTAACCCTCCCGCTCGAGTCGGCTCCAAGAAAATCGATAATGGTGGCACTTTAGTAAACAGGTGATAAACAAACCCGCATGCGGATCGGTTTGGTGTATCGGTATTATGGTAAGTTGGCTACCTACTATTGTTTATACGATATAGTAAGTAATGATAAGTAAATTATTATATATTATATATAAAACAAAAACAAAATGCCTGCAAAGCAAGCGAAACAGAGAGAGAGAGAGAATGCAGAAACTGAACTGAAGAAAGAGTGAAAAAGATATAATAATACAGAAATATTACAAGCAAATAAATGAAATAGAGGGATTAGTTAGAGAAAATAATAATGAAAAATACATAATACGGATGAGGAAGAGAGAAAGGGAGAGAGAAAGAAAGAAAGAGAGCGAGAGAGCGAGAGAGAGAGAGAGAAAGAGAGAGAATACAGAAATAAGGAGAAATAAGAGAAAAATAAGACCGATTACCAAAGGAATAGTAGACGCGCGAGAGGCCGAAGTCAGGCCAAAGCGAACGCAACCGAACGCGCCCGGGAAATAGACCAAAAAGTACCTCCTCTTCCTCACCTCTTCCCACCCTCCACACTCATTCATAACATCCATTCATAGACTTATATGGGGAGACAAAGAGTTGCTCTTTCCAAAAATGATCGTTTCGTTCGCATTGGAGCCATAGTAACGGCGCTAGGGCGAGTGAAATTGAGCGAATATTTCGGGATTATGCCCGCTGAGCGGTACAGTGTAAAATACCTTACCACCCGCTAAATAAGGGTTAAGTGAATTTAGGAATGGGTGCCTCTCTGTTGTTGGGGTGAAGGAGGTTTGACAAGGGGCGGGGGGGATATAAAATTCTTTTGAAAATTTGGATGAAGTTATCATGAAAGGTCTCAAGTTTTATAAGTTGTTTTTCTGCTAATTGCTGCCAATAAGTATATAGATGGGGGATGTGGGCTAGATCGTCAAGATGTTGTGCCGTCTGGAACTCATACCACTGAGTCCCGAACATCCACCTCAGTGCTTTATTTTGAATTCTTTGGTATTTTAGTTGGTTGGTAGGGGCCGAAAGTGAAATGCTGAGTGGGACGTAGCACAAAAGAGGTCTTATTAGTGCTTTGTATAAGTGAAGCTTGGTTTTTATTGAGGCATTTCGGAATTGAAAGATGGTTTGTAGGGATTTAGATGCGATGGCAGTGGAAGTTTTTGCTTGTTGATGAAATCGGATGTTTTTGTCGAATGTGAGGCCGAGTACTTTGTTAGTGGGAGAGACATTTATTTTTGTGCGGTTAGGGACAGGTGCTTGGGAGTTCTGGAATAAGGGTCTTGGGCGGAGATGTCCTTTGGCAAAGTATGTGATGTGTGATTTGTGAGGATGAGCCTGAATCCGCCATTTTTGCTCCCATTGTGCTACTTTGTCAAGTTCTCTTTGAGCTCTGTTTGTCAATGCGTCTAGTGTGTCTGCTCTTATTATTTACGTAACGTCGTCTGCATACATTACTGTGAGAGAGTCATTGTGAGTGGGGTTGGGAAAGTCATTTGTGTATAGGATGTAGAGGGTAGGAGCGAGCACTGAGCCTTGAGGTACGCCTGCGTTTAGTGCAAATGAATCTGAATAAAGATTAGAAAACTTAATTTTGGCTGTTCTATTATCCAAAAAGTTGCAGAGAAGTTTCTGAGTAATTAATGGGAAGTTGAAATTTTCGCAGATTTTGTACTTCAAGCCTTCGTGCCACACTGTGTCAAAAGCTCGTTTTATGTCCTTGGTAATTAAGGCTGTCTTGTTTTTTCGTCTGGACTGTTTGTTTATGTGAAGGTAGTTTGTGATAATGTTTAGTGCTTCTTGTGTCGATCTGTGTTGTCTAAAACCAAATTGCATGTTCGTGAGGAGTCCTTCGTCTTCGAGAAATAGTCTGAGTCGGTGGTTTATGATACGTTCTAGAGTCTTCCCAAGAGTCTCAAGTAGACTAATGGGTCTGTAGTTTAGTGGATTAGTCTTGTCTTGGTTTTTCTTGGGAATGAGGATAATGGTCGCTGTCTTGAAGCAGACGGGAAAGTAGCCTGATGCCAGGATGGCGTTGTAGAGGCGGGTGAGTGCTGTTATGAAAGTGTTAGGTAGGTGCTTTACAAGGTGGTGATTATTACCCGTGGCACCAGGCGCCTTTCTCCGTGTTTTAGACAGGATGAACTTGACTTCGTCTGGCACAATGGGAGCGGTGAGTATGTTTTGAGGGTCAAGTGTGTTTAGGTTAATGTGTGTGTCATAGGAGATGTTGTTGGGGATGGTAGTGAGATGTTGTTCTATATTTCGGATGTGTTGTTCGGCAGGCCTTTCAATGGGGTGTGGTTGGTATACTTGTTAAACAGTACAAAATTATGGCTATATATACAAAAAGAGTGGCTCGGGGGGCGATGAGGGGGCGTGGCTACTGTCTCCTATTGGTTGAGGGTAGCTTGCTAGCGAGTCACTCGCTGCTTCTCGTCGGTGGTAGGTTGAGGGGGGGCGAAGTTATCGGTGATTGGCTGTTAGATGTCCTGTGTGTGGAGGCTTGCGTATTAATGTGCGTAGAGGCAGGAATGGTAGGAGGAAGGTGGGGGGCGGGCGAGGTCATCGCTGGTTGGCTGCTTGATGTCGTGAGGGCAGCAGCTTGCGCTGTGGGGTGCGTGGCGGCAGGAGGAGATGTAGAGGGGCGAGGGGCAGGGGCCGTGGTGGGGTAGTGTCTTTTAGCAGACGGTAATATTTGCAAGTTAAGTGTTTGGTTGTTTATGCTTGGATTTAAGGCTTGAATATAGAGGGCTTCAAGAATAGGTAGTCTTCTGGAATCATTTTCTTTGTCGATTATGGAGGTATGTTTATTTAACCCTTAAAAAGCGGCCCACCACTTAAGTCGAGTTAAATAAAGCTGGACTATGTGGCGGCGCTCGACATAACTCGAGTGGCAATTTCAGCACGTAATGTGGCTGAGAGAGAGAGACAAGTGGTGGCAGGAGACTAGCGAGCGTATGACTGCTCCAGACCACCGCGGCGAACCTACTGACACAAATCTCAGCTCCCTCCTCCCTCTCTCACTCGCTACATACTCAATTATGTACCGAAAGTACCGAATTACCTGCTTTTTGCACTCGCGTTGCACGGTTATTGCAAGAAAACTATCCATCATACAAGGATCGTTATGGTGTCATTCGAAAGCTCTGTTTATGCCCTTTCAGGGATAGATACTTGTTTTACGTTCTGGGTCTTATTTAGGCATGAAAATGATCACGTAAACAGCCCTATTTTGGCTAAAAACACCCCGCTGGGCGGTACACATAAATAAACCGCATAGGCCGCTCGTAAGGTGTTAAATCGTCACGGGTAAGGTGGGGGGGGGGGGGACAAGGAGAGATAATGGTCTTTAATGGCTCCTGCCTGCAGGTGAAGACTTAGTCGACGGGATAGACGAGTCTGAGTCATACCAATATAGGAATGAGGCCCACAGTCCTCATGTTTACAAGTGTGTTGGTATATCACATGGTCATCATTCATCGGGCTCTTCATTTTGGTGGAGGCAGGTCTGTTACGGAGAACAAGGTTGGAGGTCTTGGGAGATTTGTAATAGATGATTAATTTTATTTTGGTGTCATGGTTGGTGGGGACGACGTGTTTCTTTATTATTGTTTTGTGGTCAGAGGACATGTAGTTGCGGTAGAAGATCTTGATTTCATTAGAGGGGTTAGTGTTGGTGGGATTTTGAGAGTGCCATTTCTCAAGATGGTGGTTAATGGTGCTGGCGACATCTGAATTAGAGTACCCGTTCTGGTAAATAACGGGTACTCTATATATATATATATATATATATATATATATATATATATATATATATATATATATATATATGTATATATACTGTATAATATTGTATATTGAGGCAAAATTTAATAAATTTTGCCTCAATGAAAACATACTGCCTACTTATACAAGTATATAATATACTGTATATACTGTATATACAGTATATATATATATATATATATATATATATATATATAAATATACATATATATGTATATATATACAGTATATAATTTAGGGTGTCCCGTTTTCAGGGATAAATAATTGTTTGACTGCTCCCTGGTCTCATGTGGTGCCTATGGTTGAAAAAAAAAGAGGTGTGTAAAGCAGCAGGCCTGAAACAGTTTTTTTCTGACTACACAAGTCACTTAAAGTTGAAAAAAAAAAAAAATTGTCAAAATTGGCAATTTTTGCAGTGCTTGTATAGTCTCAAATTTGAACATATATACATTATGTTGGTTTTCTTGGCTTCATTTGAGTCTAGATTATACAAGACAATTAGGGAGCAAGTGTATATGTAATGTATAATGAGTCTATGACAAGAACAAAGTTACGCGTTTGACGAAAAATCTCAAATTTTTAACATCTAATGCAGCCTCCTACAGTAGTATTCAAATATACTTATGAAGCCTATACAAACTTGCATATGCAAAAATCCAGAGTATCTATGTGGTAAGCTGCTCTAACAGGGAGTATTCAGACAAGACTATCACTTAGTTCTTATTTATGGGACACCTAGCATAAAATATTAGATACATTGCTTACTTTAATTTGCGGGAGGAGTTGGTTGGTGTTGGTGTTGCCGGTAAATAATGTTGAGCAAGTATAGGAGGGGATATGGAGAATGGTGGTGGGGGGGGGGGGGGGGGGGGGCATGAGGGCCACAGGGGATGAGGAGAAAGGCTGTTGACAGGTAGGGGGGGCTGGATTCCTATTGGCTTGTCACAGGGGGGGGGGGGGCCCGTGGGGGAGGAGTAAGGCTGGTTGTCTGGCGTACCATCAGTAGTTGGAAAACCATTGAGCTGGTAACATAGGGGCTTTTTCAAAGCGACATTAACATAGATTTGTTTGCAGTGATAGGACACTGACTTTCTGTTTATAATGATACATACACCCAGTTTCTATTTGCACATTGTTATTTGTGATATGATACTGTTACAGATTCTTTATTAAAGTGATATTAAACTAAATGGCAAACACAAGATCCAGCAAAGCAATATTTCTCATTGCTAAGACAAAGTCGGACATTAATGACGATCAACTGCCTACAATTTTTTTTTTTTTTTTTCTTCTATATTCCAACTTACTTCCTCTCGGGCATAGGCTGAGAGCCTTAATATTCACCCATTTACAATGAACAGTGAAGCCTGTGAGGTCTTGTTCCAGTCTAGGGAGTGAGACATGTGAAGCACGTAGAGTACAACGAGCACCTGCCATCTTGCCTTCACATGAGGCACGGTGCTCACTCATGTCCCGAAACGACCCCATCTCTGAAGCCACCTCGTTCCCGTGCTTCACTGTCTCACCCCCTACACTCGGACTCTCACACTTACTCACACACAACGCCACCTGTTGAGCAGATAACTCACCAGGCATTCTGCAATATTATTATCATGTGAAGACTGAAAATCCCGACATGGACGAAAAGAGCATTGTTTGTTGTGGTTTCACTCATGATCTGAACCTGAACTGTGATAGTGACTGTTCCTGCGTGATGAAAAAGATTGTTTCAATACATAAAGCAGGAGTACCAACCATCAGATCTGATAAGATAAAAAAGAAAGTTTCGGATCTAATTTATATTCACAAAAAGTTTATTTCTCTGCAAAAAAAAAAAAAAAGAGCGAGACAGAACAGGAGAAGCGAGATAACTTCACCAACAACCTGCTTCCTAAGCTTTTTGACATAATGCCCAAAGATGTAGAGGAGACGATTGAAAAGGATAAGAAAAGAACTCAAGAAGACAAAAATTATGACATCACATTCATCAGAGATCAAAGGGATCCCAGAAAAAGGTGTATTGGTAAAGGAGATACAAGATACGTTAAAGCTGTTCAGAGATCAGAAACACGAAAAGAAAGATTGTCTAACATAGAAGTTCAGCCAAGTACCTCACAAAACTTGACTCTTTCCTCATCAAGTGAAGTTGAAATTTCATCAGAAGAAGCAGATTCTTCCAGTCCATCTCATACTGAGCCCAAAGACCATGAACCACAGCCATCAACATCCAAGGGTGCTGTTGTTTAAGAGACTGTGCTACTCTCAAAAATGAAACATGTAAGTGTGAGAGCACAATCTGAAGCCAGGTCGCTGGTACAACTGGTATTTCTGGTAAAGGAATGTCCAAATCAAATGTGCACAGAATTGGCAAGAAAGTTGTCAAATAAACTGCAGAGGGTGTTAGAGAATCGGTCAAAAGTAAGCAGGGGTCAATCATGATACTTCATTTTGATGGAAAGATAGTAAAAGAGTACACAAAAGGCAAGAAACTAACAAGGGACCGCTTAGCTGTAAGTGTAAATTGTGAAGGAAAAGATACTTTGCTGTGAATTACCACCCTGTATAAATTCCACTGGAGAATGTCAGACTGAGAAGATAATAGAAGTTTTGGAATCTTATGGACTGAAGAATGAAATCAAAGGATTAGTATTTGATACAACAGCATCAAACACAGGAAAGGAATACGGAGTGTGTACTAGACTCAATGAATACCTTGAAGGACCTGTGATGCACCTGGCATGTAGACATCACATCTATGAATGTCACATCAAGAATGTATCAAAGATTTTCAGACCAACCTCTGGCCCAGATCATCCCCTGTTGAAGACGCTGTTGAGCGAGTTACCTAACATTGAGTTTGACCAGTCAAAACTCTGCAAATTTCAATATGGACAGAATGACGAGCTTGACAAAGCTGCTAAAGAAGCTCTGGATGTTGTTTCAAGACTTTTGGCTGAAGATCAGCTACCCAGAGGGGACTACATTGAGCTTGCAGAGCTTGTCAAGTTTTATTTATCTCCCGATGATGTTGAGCTGAAGATTAGGCAGCCTGGCCCAGTGCATCATGCAAGATTCATGGGTCAGGCAATCTACTATCTGAAGCTGAAAATTCTCAGCCAACTGACAAATATTCTATTAACTGCAGCCACCAAGAAGGAAGTTGATGCTATGTCAGAGTTCATTGCTCTTTATTATGCTAAATGGTTCCTGACTTCCTCCCTCACTACTTGCTCCCCGAGACTGGACCTGGAGGCCATCTGGGACATGAAGAGATACAAAACCTTCAGGCCTGACATAGCCAAGAAGTGCTTGACCAGTATGGTATCCCTGGTATCTTCACCCAACTCTGATACCATTTAGCCTACTGGATGCTGGAGTACCAGAAGATGAGAAGAGGGACATTGCCGACAAGATCTTGGACATTGATCCTAACACTGATGTGGGTACAAAATATCAAAAAATTCAAATATCTGACATAATTAAAATTGAAGGAGACCGGCCCAGTCTCTCCAACTTTGTGAAATCAAGTTCAAGATTGATCTTCAACATACTGAACTTTGATAAAGAAAAGATGGAGTGGCTGCTTCTGCCCACCAACTTGTGGAACCTGACGACTCGTTTCAAATACTTCAATGGATTTGTCACCAGCTTACCTGTTGTAAATGAGGCAGCAGAAAGGAATGTCAAGCTGGTTCAGGATTTTATTGCTGGGAGTCAAGATGAGGAACTTAGACAGGAATTATTCCTGGCCATGGAGCAGTAACGTAAGGGTGGACGGCCCAAAGGATCCAAGACTGGAGCTAAGAGGAAGAAAACCACCTAACGTACTCTAGGATTGTGGTATAAATATGCCTACTGGGGAACCCTCCACATAAAAAAAAAGTAATGAACCTTGACTGCAGCCTCCTGGGTGGTTTGGAAGAGCAGTTAAATGTATTTAAAATATTTCTGCTAGGTGTCCCATAAATAAGTACTAAGTGATAATCTAGTCTGAATACTCCCTGTTAGAGCAGCTGACCACGTAGATACTCTGTATTTTTGCATATGCAAGTTTGTATAGGCTTCATAAGTATATTTGAATACTACTGTAGGAGGCTGCATTACATTTTAAGATTTTGAGATTTTTCGTCAAATGTGTAACTTTGTTTGTCACAGACTCATTATACATTACATATACACTTGCTCCCTAATTTTGTTCTATAATCTAGACCCAAATGAAGCCAAGAAACCCAACATAATGTATATATGTTTAAATTTGACACTACACAAGCACTGCAAAAATTGTCAATTTTGAAAAAAAAAAAAAAAAAAAATCAACTGGTTAAGTGGCTTGTGTAGTCAGAAAAGAACTTGTTCAGCCCTGCCGCTTTACACACCTCTTTTTTTCAACCATAGGCACCACATGAGACCAGGGAGCAGTCAAAAAATAATTTATCCCTGTAAACGGGACACCCTAGTATATATATACTGTATATACGAACATCTTAAAATATCAAAACAAATGGGGCTAAACATGAGGGAAAAAGGAGTCAAGCAATAAACCTCTTAAGTCAAAATCTCCCCTTAAGGCAGCATGCGGGGGACCTATAATTGTTGTTGTTGTTGTTGTTGTTCCCTAAGCTGCCTGGCCGAACAGCCCCGAGTCCCTGAGGAAGGCCATGGCCATGATCGGGCTTTCCCACAGAGCTCTCATTGAGTGTAGATTGTGTTGTTGGCGTAAGTGGTTGTGTGAAATGCAGTCTTCTATGATGTGTTTAATGGTATGGGGTGCTGTGTTACATCCCGGGCAGGCGTCGACAACAGAGTCATCCAGTCTCTTCTGATAGCTCAGGAGAGCTGGATGGTGTCCGCATCTCAGCCTGGCCAGGTGGACTCTGTCCTCGCGAGGAAGGGAGGATTCGGAAGGATGGATTTCGGGAGGTCGTGCATGCAGCTGCGTGTTGTCTGTGAGTGAGTGGATGGATCGGTGAGAGATATGAGTGTGGATGTGCTTCTGGAAGTTGGTTCGGGGTGGGCAGGGAGGGAGAGAGGACAATAATTGTGTGTGATACCGTGTGCTGGGTGTTGTTTTGATATTTCTTGGTGTCTGTGGGTGTGTTGCCATGTAGTTTAGTGGGTGGTCTTGGTTCGTGGAGGCTGCTGCCAGGAATTGAGTGCCTCTCATGTCCAGATGGTCTTTGACTTTGAGGATTTTGGTTTCTTGATGTAGGTGATCTGTGGGTGCAGTAGCTGTGCAGCCTGTAATGATCTTCAGGGCTTTGTTTTGAATAGTCTGTAAGGTCTTATGATGTGTTTCAGCTAGGTTAGAATCCCAGGCTGGGCTTGCGTATTCCATCACTGATCTTATGTATTGTTTATATACTGTGGTGGTAGTTTCTTTGTTGTGTCCAAATTTTGTGTGAGCAAGTGACCTGAGGGCGTTAAGTCTGGCCCTCCTGCTGTGTGGTTCTCTAAGGTTAGGTCTATGTGGGGGACTCAGGTGGGGGGATTTGGATGTGGTGATTTTTGGATGTGGTGGTGATAGGTACTAAAAGATCAGGTCTATGTGAAATAAAATATCATACATATAATAAAATGGATGCCACCGTTACTGAAGGAGTTAAGCTTCTTCATTTATCAAGGTATTTCCTAAGATATATAATTATATTTGTGATATAATCCACCTGAATATGATACATTGAAACCCCTTAAATGACTGATTTGGCTCTTTTAGCTCAGTAATGTAAGTGGAGGTAAAGGTTTTCTCCCTAGACCTCCAACAAAGCTTTAAAAACTACCCCCAAGGCCCCCAATTCGAGATATATTTGTATATTTCTAGGTATAAAATGGACCGGCCAAAGGCCGGTTACTCTTAAAATACAAGCTTGATATCGCTCACCAGGAAAATAAATCGACTCCTAAATGGCAGAAAAGGTCCTAGAATTGACAGAAATGGGGCAAAAGGTCTTAACATCGCCATACTAATCGGGTAAATGTATTAAAACTTCAAAACTAATCGAGCTAAGCATGAGTGAGAAGGGGGTCCAATACAAAAAAACTCACTTGACAGAAAATGTTCCTTTAACCCTAGCACTACCGGGAATGTATGTTGCTTTATTTCAGCTATATTTAGACAATTTCATGCAGCTTAAGAAGGATCTGTGGCAATTTAAAGGGTTCATTAAGATAGTATGTATCCTCCTATTTGCTACACGTCCGTCATAAGCTGAACAAAATCGTTTAATAATACTTGCCAGCATATATTGCAAAGAACGTCACCGGTACAGAAAGGGGTTAAGTATTCGTTGTAATCACCACCTTGGGTCATCATAATCATAATCCATCCTACTTATCAATGTACCGGTCCATCTGTCATCATTAGCGGTTACCGCTACAGAAGGGATTAAGGGCAGGTTTTTAGTGTGTTCCCTAGACCTCCATCAAACTTAAAAGTACACACCCTAGACCCCCTTTCAAGATATATGTGTACATTTTTCGGTTGACAATTTTTCAGGCCGAAGGCCGGTTTCTCTTAAATTACAGGCTCGCTATCGTTCGCCAGGAAACAATGGACTCCTAAATGGAACGAAAGGTCATAACATTTACAGACATTGGGCGAAAGTTCTTAAAATCGCAAAACTAATGGGGCGAACGTCTTCAAATCTCAAAGCTAATGAAACTAAACATGAGGGAGAAAAAGCAACTACCTCGCCGTCAAGAGTTGAAACGCTTCTATAGTAAGACAAACGTTTCCCCTTCTGTACCAGCCACGCCTTGTATATTTAGCTAAATGTAGACGATTTTGTCCAGTTTGAGACGGATCTGTGGTATTAAAAAGAGTCAAGTGAGATAGTTCGAAGCCTGTCACTTACTGGAGTGAATATTTTACACTTTATTGTGAATATACTCGTCTAACACTAGCCATCATATAGTTAAACGGTATATAGGTACTGAAAGGATTAACCCCTTGAAAATGATGACGCGTGTTGACAGTTTGTTATGGCTACCAATAGACGATTTTATACAGCTTGCAAAGGATCTGTGGGCGTGAAAACGGAAAGGATCTCAATTAACCCTCTGATTTCCCTATATCCTTCCTAGTCTGAATAAAATCCTCTAAAAACAGCCAGAATAGAGAAAGGCAATAGACAATGCACCAACAACAGAAACTCATTACCATTAAATCACAGTTGGGAAGTGCAGTGGCTTACGTTCTGTATAAGTGGAGGGTATTTCATATTTGTATTTGTTTATGATGTTATAATATGTACTATGATATACCGTTTATGATGTTATATGTACTATGATATACCGTTTATGATGTTATATGTACTATGATATACCGTTTATGATGTTATACTATGATATACCGTTTATGATGTTATATGTACTATGATATACCGTTTATGATGTTATATGTACTATGATATACCGTTTATGATGTTATATGTACTATGATATACCGTTTATGATGTTATATGTACTATGATATACCGTTTATGATGTTATATGTACTATGATATACCGTTTATGATGTTATATGTACTATGTACTATGATATACCGTTTATGATGTTATATGTACTATGATATACCGTTTATGATGTTATATGTACTATGATATACCGTTTATGATGTTAAATGTACTATGATATACCGTTTATGATGTTATATGTACTATGATATACCGTTTATGATGTTATATGTACTATGATATACCGTTTATGATGTTATATGTACTATGATATACCGTTTTTCAGTTTGCTCCCTACACATTTATAAAGCTTAAATAAGCCCTCCCGACTACCCTTCGAGATAAATGTATATAGATTACGGTAGACAAATCCCCCAGCTGAAGGCCAGTTCCTACTAAAGTACAGGTTCGCTATCACTCGTCAGGGGAAAACCGACACGAAAATGGTAAAAGAGGTATTCATATTGATATAGAAATGGAGCGAAAAGTCTTAACATCAGCAATAAATATAATAAACGCCTGACCTATATTTACTTCCGTATAGAAAATCATGGATGGGGTCCAACCTTCTGCATACAACTGTACTTTCTAGAGGACGTATTTGTTTGTTATGAACCCCCTCTCTCCCTAATGCCCCATTAATTAAGACATTTTAAGACGTTCGCCACGTATTTTGCAGTGATTAATTATCGGTAATATGATATCAATTAGTGGTTCTCTAGCAAACTAGAGCTACAAGAAAAAACACATTAATAGAGACAACTGCACAGCTCTCTTGCTGTACTGTATATACAGTATATTGTCAAAGTATTTAACCCAATAATTTTATAATATATATATATATATATATATATATATATATATATTAGTTTGTTCCGTAGACCTCTTTTAAGCATAGAAAAACAACATTCCAAAGACCCCCTTCAAGATAAAGTTGTACATAAAGGTGCTAAGGCCGAAGGCCGGTTCTTCCTTAATTACAGGTTCGCTATTGCTCGCCAGAAGAAAAAAAAACGACACCTAATTGGCACCAAAGGTCTTAATATTGACAAAGAAATAAGCGAAAGTCTTAACATTTGAAAACTAATGAGGCCCAACATAAAGAAGAAGGTGGTTAAAAAACACAACTACTTCCCCTTCAGGATCGATAGATAGTTATTGGAGAAGCAATGAAATATGAATGCAATAATTCTTACATTCAACAGTATTAACACAATTATTGTTTACGCTACATATGATCTGTATCGAGAGTTACATGTATATCGTATATCATGATTATATATGTAATTTTATTGCATGTATGTGATCAATTATATCCCTATTACATTATATAAAAATATACTTAAACCGAATCCAACCTTTGATTAAATTTGGGTTTATTTTGCCAGATAAATACCTGAATAATTTACTGTATATAATATGTATTCATTGTATTCTTTAGTATCCTCCCAAGACCTCCATCAGGCATATAACAAGGTACAGTCAAGACACCGAATCAAGATAAATTTGTACATTTTTTGGTAGAAAACTGCCCCGGCGGAAGGCAGATTCTTCCTAGATTAACCCTTAACTGGCGGTGCGCAACTTATGTCGTGTGAAATAAATATGGACTAAGTGGCGGTTCACAACTTATGTCGTGCTCCATTTTCAGCACGTAATGTTGCTGAGAGAGAGAGAGCTGAGAGGTGTGAGGAGCATAGAAACAGTATGACCTTTCCCCACCACCGCGGTGGACCAACTGAACTGAATCCCACCCTTCCCTCCCCTCTCACACTCGCTACACAGGGAATTATGTAGGGAAAGTACCAAATTACATGGTTTTTGCACTTGGGTTGCGCGATCGTTGCAAGAGAACCAGTGGTCGTACAAGGATGGTTCGGGTGTCATTGGAAAGCTCTGTTTATGCCCTTTCAGATACTTGATTAATTTTATGCTCTGGATCTTATTTAGGCATGAAAATGATCATGTAAACAACCCTATTTAGGGTAAAAACACCCCGCTGGGCGCTACGGTCAAATAGACCACCTAGCCCGCCAATAAGGGGTTAAAGGCCCGCTATCGCTAGCCAAGAAAATGTCAACACCTATATGACACAAAAAGTCTTAAAATCGCCAAGATAATTGAGCGAACGTCTTATAATCTCTAAACAAATGGGATTAAACATTAGAGAGAAAGGAGTTCAATAAAACAAAAACAAAAAACTAATCATGTGGGCTCATTGATGTTTAGGAGAGTAGTGCTTGTTTATCTGGACCCCTTTCTCCCTCGTGTTTAGCCCCAATGGTTTTGAGATTTTAAGACGTTCAACCCATTTGTTTGGCGATTTAAATATCTTTCGCTCAATTTTGTTGTAAATTTTAAGACCTTTCGTGCCATTTAGGTGTCAATTTTGTCCTGGCGAGCGAAAGCGACCATGTCATTTTAAGGCTAATTGGCCTTCGGCCAGGACATTTTTCTACCGAAAAATGTACAAAGTTATCTTGAAGGGGGGCCTAGGGGCGGTGTTTTAAACTTGATGGAGGTCTTGCAAGGAAACTAAAAAAATAAATGAATAAAATAATTAATATATCAAAAACACAACCACTATCCCCTTAAAACATTTCAACCCAACCACAGAATTCACGTGCACAGAGTCCATTAAGTGTAGTCTGTATTATTGTGTCATGTAGCCGATAACATCATGGTTTATAGTCCATTAAGTGTAGTCTGTATTATTGTATCATGTAGCCGATAACATCATGGTTTATAGTCCATTAAGTGTAGTCTGTATTATTGTGTCATGTAGCCGATAACATCATGGTTTATAGTCCATTAAGTGTAGTCTGTATTATTGTATCATGTAGCCGATAACATCATGGTTTATAGTTCTAATTATGTCTTTGAAAGCGATAAAATAGCCAAAGCAATGCTAGTTCATGTTAATTTGTTTATAATCCTTATCATATTCATTCATGTCTTCAAGCTAAAATGACTACTTGCGAGATTGTTCTATAAGGAAGTTGGAGTTGTAGATATCGATAATGAGCAGATTTACCGTCTATAATCAGTAATATGGTTGTACTACATCTATACATTAAATACATAAAACCCAATTACACATACCGTACTTTTTAGCCATCAGAAACCTACATTATTATTGCATTTCTATTTATTATCGATGTCTACAGCTCCAACTTCCCCGCATCATGTTCACAAATAGTTTAAAGGGAGATGGGCTGGTTTTTCAGGCCCCCCTTCTCCTTCACGTTTAGCATATTAGTTTTGAGATGTTAAGATGTTCGGCCCATTAGTTTGGTGATTTTAAGACCTTACCCCCCATTGCTTTGTCAATTTTAAGGCCTTTTGTGCCGTTCAGGTGTCGAGTTTTTCCTGGCGAGCGATAGGTAGCCTGTAATTTTAGAAGGAACCGGCCTTCAGCCGGGACATTTTTCTACCAAAAAATTTACAAATTTATCTTGAAAGGGGATCTAGGGGGTGTTATTTTAAGCTTGATGGAGGTTTAGGGAGGAAACTAAAATTATAGTACAAAAATACATAAATGAGCAAATAAATACGCCCATCTGCCCTTAATAAATACGCCCATCTGCCCTTAATAAATACGCCCATCTACCCTTAATAAATACGCCCATCTGCCCTTAATAAATACGCCCATCTGCCCTTAATAAATACGCCCATCTGCCCTTAATAAATACGCCCATCTGCCCTTAATAAATACGCCCATCTACCCTTAATAAATACGCCCATCTGCCCTTAATAAATACGCCCATCTACCCTTAATAAATACGCCCATCTGCCCTTAATAAATACGCCCATCTGCCCTTAATAAATACGCCCATCTGCCCTTAATAAATACGCCCATCTACCCTTAATAAATACGCCCATCTGCCCTTAATAAATACGCCCATCTGCCCTTAATAAATACGCCCATCTGCCCTTAATAAATACGCCCATCTGCCCTTAATCATATATATCATTACTAAACTGCCGACACATAATAACATTTCGCTCGACAAGCATCATAAAATCTTCACTTCAGCTAAACTTTCTTCATAAGCGTAAACAGCTACGATAATAGCACAGTCAAAGCATAATATAATATATGAATCCAATGCATGGAATATTGTGATTAATCCCTTCTGTACCGGCGACGTCCTTTTAAGCTTATTCTAGCTATATTTAAAGCATTTTGTGCACTTTAAGACGGATCTGTGGTACTAAAATAATAAAGTGAGATAGTTCGAAGGCTGTTAACTGCTGGAGACCCTTTTTAAACTGAATAAAATGTTCTAATAGCAGCAAGAATAAAGTGAAAACGCCACTGGTACTGAAAGGGTTTAGACGGTTTTAATAAATATACAGTTGGCTACATAAATTAGTAAACACTCCTTGATTTTAGGTATGGAAGGAAAATTAGTATGGTTGATTTAGAAGCGTATTTTCTTAAGCAGTACTTATATAATATGAGTAAATAATTGATATATAACATTATGTGTGATGTGTGTGTTGACCCTATTCGGGCTCTGTCTCGACGGTAAAAGAGAGAACAAATGGAAAACCCAAATAGAACAAATGGGGAATGGGCCTGAGTAAAGAGATAGATAGATATATAGATAGATAAAATTGTTCTATATCAAATTATTCTCTTAAGTCAACCATACTATGTTTCCTTCCATTAGTCCATACCTAAAGTCACCAAGTGTATTCAAATTAATGTTTCCAGCTGTACATGCAAACACAAATGCAAAACTTTTGTGTAAACTTATGCTGATATTGTCTATTAAAAAAACAATCAGAATCAATAGTTTAGTATTATCCACTGACTAGGAGTTTAATATCGTTCATCACACGCTGTGGAACTCAAACTGTTTCAAGCGTAAGCCAATCCCGATATATTCATTACGCGGGTGAAGCAAGGCCAGGGTTAAACCGTGGTCAAATAGACTCCGACAATCTGTCACATTTCAGACCTAAAAGCGCAGATCAAACGGAAATGTGTCATACTTTTCCATGTCCTGCTCTTTACAGCGGGAGGTAAAAAATACCCCCAACCCCCCTCGTTATACCTCCTCCACTACATGTCCCTTTGACAGATAAGTTTACCCTTTTGCAACTCGTCCCCCTCACACATTCCACTACACTCGAATTTAGGATGTCAAACGAAAGCAGAGTCCTTATATGATTTAGTGTTTAGTCTTGTATATGCATATATCAATATGTAGTATATAATTCATAATATGATTTTGGAAGTGAGCAAATGGCCAAAACAATGCAATATTATGCCCTTAATTAGCGGCGAGCAACATAAGTCGAGTATAATAAATCTGGACTATCTGGCGGCGCTCGACATAGGTCGTGTGGCAATTTCAGCACGTAATGTTGCTGAGAGAGAGAGACAAGTGGTGGCAGGAGAGTAGCGAACGTATGACTGCTCCAGACCAC
Source organism: Paralithodes platypus (assembly GCA_032716605.1). Taxonomy (NCBI): domain Eukaryota; kingdom Metazoa; phylum Arthropoda; class Malacostraca; order Decapoda; family Lithodidae; genus Paralithodes; species Paralithodes platypus. The sequence continues at coordinate 36,582,798 of CM064548.1, read as the reverse complement.
CGCGGCGAACCTACTGACACGAATCCCACCTCCTCCCTCCCTCTCTCACTCGCTATATACGGAATTGTATGGGGAAAGTGCCGAATTACATGGTTTTTGCACTCGCGTTGCACGGTTGTTGCAAGAAAACTAGCCATCATAAAAGGATCGTTATGGTGTCATTGGAAAGCTCTGTTTATGCCCTTTCAGAGATAGATACTTGTTTTACGCTCTGGGTCTTATTTAGGCATGAAAATGATCACGTAAACAGCCCTATTTTGGGTAAAAACACCCCGCTGGGCGGTACATATAAATAAACTGCCTAGGCCGCTCGTAAGGTGTTAAGTTTCTTGTATTTCTTCTCATATTCATTCACGTCTTCAAACAAAATTGCTCTTGTTGGACACCCCACTACACTCCAAGCTTGCAAGTCCTATTGTGAGAGGGTTATTTATGGTGCGACGATCACCTGAGCCGAACCCTTCATACTATTTCCAGAGATCCAATATCGTGGCATGAATAGATTACGAGCGTGTATCGGCCTTAATCTGATATGTGTCTGGGAGTGAAAAAGTTATTGAGGTGGCAGAATTTATATGGTGGATATATTATTACTCGCACTACAGAATCAATACGGCAGAGCAGAACTTAAAGGGCAGGGTTCACTTTTTGATTGATTTTTGTTCATGTATTCATTATGTTATGTAGTTTCCTCCCTAGACCTCCATCAAACATAAAATTACACCCCTATCTTTTCAAGATAAATTTGTACATTTGTCGATAGAAACATTTTCCAGCCAATGGCTAGTTCCTCCTAAATTGCAGGCTTGCTATCGCTCGTCAGAAAAAATCGACACCTAAATAACACAGTCTTAATATTGACAAAGAAAATGGGCGAAAGGTCTTAAAATCGCCAAACTATTAGGCTAAATTTCCTAAAATCTGAAAACTGAGGCGGCTAAGCATGAGGGAGAAGGTGGGCCCGCAAAACGAGCCAGTTCCCCCTAAAGGACAAGGTTCACTCTGTCACTTGCCAGGGCGGAGTATGTAGTTAGGGTGATCAAAGATGGGTTCATTCAATCCAGGTCGCTCACTTTCAAGCTATAAAACACACCTATGCTGTTATTTTGTATTATTAGTTTAGAGTTATTGTTGGTCATATGTGTGTATGTCTATATCTTAATTATTATTCTGAGGATATAACACACATGCTTTGCTCGCCCCATATTCAGAAGGATTTAGATAAAAACACTGTAGCATCAATATAATTATAAAACTAATTTATGAAGGTTTCACTGACCATTTTTGTTATTAATATGTAAAGTGCAATTATATATTCTTGCTTAATAATATAACGTTAATGCAGGTACAAATATGACTAAGCAAGATGTTCACACCATTCCTATTATGAACGAACTCAGACCGGTGGAAATATCATAACAGTATTTAAAATATCGATTGACCAAAACACTTGAATATATAAATGTGTCGGTATTGTGAACGAATTAAAATAACTGACCTGATCCCCAAAATTGGTTAATTTATTCTGGCTTCCACTCCAGAATTGGATTGCATTTTTAAGTGTTATAAATCATCGCAATAATCAATCTCAAAAATATAATATCATCACGTTGTCATTCATTTGCAGGGAGAAGAACTTATATCTTAACAGTTCCACAATTATTTCTAACACATTAGCACTCATTTCACTGTAGTACTAAAATAATAGGATACCATATTTCCATATAATAATTTTAGTTCAGCACATCTCACGTCCCCCCGAGTTAAGTCCAGCACACGAGAGTTAACCCCTTCTGTACTGACGACTTCTATTCAATTTTATTCTGGCTATATTTAGACGATTGTGTGCAGTTTAAGAAGGATCTGTGATAGTAGAAATAGTTAAGCGAGATAGTTCGAAGCCTGTTAACTGCGGGAGGCTTAATTTATCGTGAATAAAATCGTCTAATAGTAGCCAGAGTAAAATTAAAAGGACGGTACTAGTAGTAAACAAGTTAAGTCCAGCGTCGTGACCGGGGCAGGTAGCATAAGGCCTCCTCCGTGATTCCTTGGGTAAACTTTGCAGTGGGAATCGGGGATTACACCCAAGGATTACACACACAACCCGACTCGTAACTTCGGGACTCACAGCCGGCCAGGGAAACGTAAACCAAATGATAATCACCCGGGGAGCGGAAATAAACAGTGGGGCAAATGAGGCTCAAATGCAGATTAATGATGATGGGGAGGTGGGAAATGTAAGAGGTGGGTGGAGTGGGTTATGTGTGGACAGGTGAGGTGTGGGAGTGGGTGTTAGGCAGTGTAGGTGGGGCGGTGGGGAAATAATAATATAACTTTGAAGCGGATGTGTGGGGTTACTTGCGGATGTGGAGTAAGGGGAGGCTCGTGCAGTGGGAATTAGAACAGTATTGGTGTCGGGGAGGTGTAAGATTAATAGTACAGGTGAATGTGGGGCTAACATTAATAGAAAACCAATGAAAATTAGATAATATGAATATGGATAGCTGTATCGCGAATTATGGTTGTGGTAGAAGTAGGTGGGATCAGGACCATGGGAAGGTAGGCCAAGGTAGGAATAGGGAAGTAGCACGGACCAAGGGAGGCAGAGCCAGGACGGGGGGCGCGCAGCCTTCCTCCCTCACAGATGGAGTTATACTGCCTGCCTGGATTGCTGCAAACCACCACCACCACTACAACCACCGTCCCTTGTACTGTACATCATACCGCTCATTTCTCCCTTGACCTTTCCACAGCTTTGGTCACTAGTTTGACCTGCCCGAGGTCTCCCTTTGACCTCAGTGCGCTATAGTCTTTAATCTCCAGCATCCCCAGTTCTTTGTATCAATCAAAGATCTTGAATAAAACCTTACTGGTTGCTTTTCTTGACCTTTTGCTTGCCTTGACATCCCCCCTCCCTCTTTAGATCATTAGACGATTTTATGCAATTTAGGAAGAATATTTAGGAATCGAAGGGGTTAATACTATCCCAATAAACACATTAGCAACCACAAGGTCTTCCTAAGCTGAATAAATTAGTCTAATGATAGCCAGAATATACTGTCAAAACGCGTCATGATCCTCATGTTTCATATATATCTTCATCAGGCATACGAAGTTGTAATATGTAAAACGTTGTTAATAAAGTGCTCCTCCTCATAGGGTATTACATTATTATTTACCTAGTGTTTACCCTTTCGCTACATCTAGAGTTTGCTTGTCCCAGAAATTAACTGATCCCCTGATCCTAAGGGGGATAGGGCTTATTGATTAGTTCATTAATTTATCTATCTATTATTTTGTTAGTTTCCTCCATAGACCCCAATCAAGTTTAATACATTTTCCTCAAGATAAATGTGTGTATTATCGGTACTCCCGAAAAATTTCCCGCCCAAAAACCAGTTCTTCCAAAATCACAGGCTCGCTATCGCTTGCCAGGAAAACATCGACACCTAAATGGTACGAAAGGTCTTGATATTGATATATACATGGGACGGAAGGTTTAAAAATCGAGAAGCAAATGGGTTGAACGACTTAAAATGTCAAACCTAATGGGGCTAAACATAAGGGAGAAGGGGGTTCAACAATGCAGCTACCTTGCCTATAATCAGAGTTCATTTATCCCTCTTCCGCTCTAGTTCCTCTTACTATACTTTATCTTTGACCCTTCATTTGTTCGCATCCTTGGGAGATAGTTAGTTAATCTTAATCTCTATTTTCCCCTGTTTCTCAAAATGTCATTATCTTTTTACCCGGACATCTTTGTGAACGTAAAGCATTTATACTATAGGCCTACCCTGTTTCAATTAAGGAAGCCCAAACTCTTAAGCATTTATCTCTATAACTCACAAACTATTACAATTATCGCGCTAATAGTTCTACCATTTGGGAAGGAACAGGTAGGGTAATTTACAGCCCATTTGCTCTACCCGTTTATGAGTTGCAGAGGTTAGAGTTCATGATTTCTGGCCCACCGAATTGGGATAAGGTAGAGTATAATGTATACTGTTGTATGTTCCATGTTAATCCACGAATGTTTACATAAAATTATTATATATTTATCGAACGACCAGATATTCTAAGTATTCATCAACCCTTTGAACACCACACATTACTATGAAAACTATAACTAATTTCAAAATCCCCAACTTAATTTCTCCCTCAAGCTATTTTTTCCCCATCATACGACTTAAACTACTTTAAGCTCTGTGTGTCCAGATATTTTGACTCTAACGTACCTTGAATTTGGCAATGTTACTCTTTCAACTTTGGGGGAGATACTTGTTACAATCAGCTTTTCCTTTTGTCTCCTTCATACAAATAGGTATAACATTTTGAACATGATCTGAGCCTAATCTCAATATTATAATTATGTTAAATTAATAGGTTAGTCAAATTACTTACCGTGATCTATATCATAATATCGCTATATTAATATGCTAGACCAATTACTTACCGTGATCTATATCATAATATCGCTATATTAATATGCTAGACCAATTACTTACCGTGATCTATATCATAATATCGCTATATTAATATGCTAGACCAATTACTTACCGTGATCTATATCATAATATCGCTATATTAATATGCTAGACCAATTACTTACCGTGCCCAGCTAATTAAGGGAAGATTTACACTTGATGGATTTTTTGCTGGAACCCTTTCTCGCTCATGTGTAGCCCCACTGCTCTTGAAATTTTAAGATCTTCGCCCCATTAGTTTGACAATTGAAATCACCTTTTTACCCATTTCTGTCAAGTTTAAAACCTTTCGTTTCATTTAGGTGTTGATTTTGGCTGGCAAGCGATAGCGAGCCTGTAATTTAAGAGAAACCGGCCTTTTGCCGGGACATTTTTCTACCGAAAATGTACACATTTGTCTTGAAATGGGTGCAATTTTAAGTTTGATGGAGGTCTTGGGAGGAAACTAAAAAAATAAATAAAACAAAAATATATAAGCAAATAAATACCTCCCGTCTGCCATTAATATGTTAGACAAATTATGTACCGTGGCCAGGTAATTATAGTAATCTGTACAGTCTTCCAGTGGTTTATGGGAGTTGGTGTATGGCCTTCCAAGTACGGGGGGCTTATAGTCTCCCAAGCCCTCCTCCGAGAGCTATATTAGTAGGTCCCGTCATTAGCACAACTCTCTCTCTCTCTCTCTCTCTCTCTCTCTCTCTCTCTCTCTCTCTCTCTCTCTCTCTCTCTCTCTCTACCCTCCTATGTGGGAATTAAGGGAAGATGGGTTGTTGTTATGGTCGCCCTTCTCCCTCATGTTTAGCCCCATTAGTTTTCAGATTTGTATGACGTTCGGCCCATTAGTTTGGCGATTTTAAAACGTTTCGTCCCATTTGTATATCAATATCAAAACCTTTTGTGTATGGCCTTCCCCGCACGGGTGCTTATAGTCTCCCAAGACCTCCTCCTGAACATCCGTTTGTCCAAGAGTTATATTAGTAGGTCCCGTCATTAGCAAAACTCTCTATATACAGTATACTGTATACCCTCATATTTACTGTACAACCCACAACCTACCCTACACCTGCCACACACAACCCAACCCACCCCACACCTGCCCTACACACCTGCTCCACACAACCCAACCCATACCTGTCACACACAACCCACACCTGCCGCACACAACCCACCCCACACCTGCCCCATACAACCCACCCCAGACCTGACCTACGCAACCAACCCCACCCCACACCTGCCCCACACAACCCACCCCACATCGGCCCCACACAACCCACCCTACACTTGTGCCACACAACCCACCCCACACCTGCCACATTCAACCCAACCCACCCCACACCTGCCCTACACACCTGTCCCACACAACCCTCCCCACACCTGCTCCACACAACCCAACCCATACCTGTCACACACAACCCACCCACATCTGCTCCATACAACCCACCCCACAACTGACCTACACAACCAACCCCACCCCCCCCTTGCCCCACACAACCCACCCCACATAGGCCCCACACAACCCCCCTACACCTGCCCTACACAACCCACCCCACACAACCCAACCCCACACCTGCCCCACACAACCACCCCCATATCAGCCCCACACAACCAACCCCACCCCACACCTGCCCCCCCCCATACCTGCCACAAACAACCCACCCCATACCTGCCCCACACAACCCACCCCATACCTACCCCACAAAACCCACCCCATACCTACCCCACAAAACCCAGCCCACACCTGCCCCACACAACCCACCCCATACAACCAACCCATACCTACCCCACACAACCAACCCCATACCTACCCCACACAACCCACCCCATACCTGCCCCACACAACCCACCCCATACCTGCCCCACACAACCAATCCCACACCTACCACAAACAACCCACCCACACCTGCCCCACACAACCCACCCCACACAACCCATCCCACACCTGCCCCATACAACCTACCCCACACCTGCCCAACACAACCCACCCCATACAACCCACCTGCCCCACAAAACTAACCTCCCACCAACCCACCCCAAACAATCTACCCTACAAAACCAACACCCCCCCCCCCCCCCCTTGCCCACACAATCCACCCCGCACAACCTATCTCACACCTGTCCACACAACGCACCCCACACAACCTAACTCCCACCTGCCCATACAACCCACCCCACACTTTCCCACGCAACCAACCCCACACCTGCCCACACAATCTACCCCCACCTGCCCACACAACCTACCCCCCCCTGCCCACACAACCCCCACCCCACCTGCCCACACAACCTACCCCACACTTGCCCACACAACCAACCCCACACAACCTACCCCCCACCTGCCCACACAACCCACCCCACATCTGCCCATACAACCAACCCCACACAACCTACCCCAACAACCCACCCCACACCTGCCCACACAACCTACCCCCCACCTGACCACACAACCCGCCCCATAGCTGCCCCCACAACCCACTCCTCACCTGCCCACACAACCTACCCTCCACCTGCCCACTCAACCCACACCACACTTGCCCACATAACCAAACCCACACCTGCCCACACAACCCACCCTACACCTGCCCACACAACCCACCCCACACCTGCCCACACAACCCACTCCTCCTGAATTTCCATATGCCCGAGAGCTATATCAGTATGTCCCGTCATTAGCACAACTCTCTCTCTCTCTCCCCTCCTCTTTAATGCGGATAATAAGGAGAGATGGGTCGTTATTTTGGTCCCCCTTCTCCCTCATGTTTAGTTCTCTTAGTTTTCAGATTTGTAGACGTTCGGCCCATTAGTTTGGCGATTTTAATATATTTCTTCCCATATGTATATCAGTATCAAGACCTTTCGTGTATGGCCTTCCACGTACGGGGGCTAATAGTCTCCCTAGCCCTCTTGCTGAACTTCCGAATAGTGGTGATGGGCTGGTCTTTAGAGTGAGAACTGAGCGATCTCTGCCATACCCATAGCTTACTCTGACTTTTCCTTTTACTTATATATTTTCTAGATCTCAAGTGACGGCGTCTCTTCCGTGGATTGACCTCCCAATCTACCAAGATTGGAAGCCAAAGCGTCACATTTTTCCTTTGCCCCTCAACTTTCTCTTCATAATTGCTGAGGGGCACAGGGCCCTGGGTGGGGCTTTGGTTTCCCGGGCGTTTCCGCACCCTCCTCAGCTCCCCGCCATGGAGTGGCTTTGGTCACCCAGGCTTTATTGTGGTCGGCAGGGAGGGTTCTGTGGGGGATCTCGGTTATGGCCTTGGCCTTGCTCGGGCCCTTGGGGCTGTTCGGGCCATGCAGCTTGGGGAACAGCAACAACAACAACAACTTCCGTATGTCCGAGAGCTTGAATAGTATGTCCCGTCATTAACACAACTCTCTCTCTCCACCCTCCTCTTAACTGCGGATATTACCTCTGGTAGTGTACTTGGATGATCTTCTTCCTTGTATTCTGGCCTGCATTAAATCATTGTAATCGGATTAGGAAAAAACAGTTGTTAATGTTATCAAAGTTATTTAATCTATTGCCATTAAAGTATATACAGTATATTTACATAAATAATATTGTACACAAATGTTCGTCATTTGCTCTTGCCTGCTGAGCCATAATGGCTCCTTACCAGACAATAGTACTTGAATAACGGTAACATTAACTTCCAGAAATATACTTCCATAATTATACATAAGTTAAGTACTAGAATATTTATCAGTGGGCTGGATACAATGGCATCCGAGTGTACGTAATATCCAAGTGTAATTTTAAAAGCCTCCACTATTTTCTAGTTACGTTTGTGTTAAACATACGCTATAATTCATGCCTCCCTAATATCGAGAACATTATCACCTTACCAATATGTAATTCAAAGGCAAAATATATAATTCTTCCTTGGAATGATCTCCATTACTCGAGTTGTTATTATTCCTATAACCTTATTATCGCAAATAATATATGTGTTTATTTGATTTTGGCGTCTGGTCCTGTACGATTTTCCCCTGGCCAAAACAAAGAATTAGAACCGTATTCGAATATTTTGTTGTCGTTTTTGTTGTCAATAACGTTAATTGCTATTTTTAAGTGCCTATTGATCCCTGCCTTCTTCCGAATATATACTTATTTCTACATTTTGCGGATAATAAATGGGGCTAAACATGAGGGAAAAGGGGGTCCAGAGAAACCAAATACCTCCCCTTAAGTTCAGCGTATAACATTGACATTTTTTCCGCTGAAAATCAGGCTGCGATTGTTATGCCGAGATATAATATTTATAACTCGTTATCTAGTCTGCACTATAATCCAGTTCTGGACTTATAGACCGTAAATATCCTCAACAGGAACACATCGAACACGTTCTTAATCACAAAAATAGGTATTCAATCAGGTGCTACAAAACTCAATGACATCACACATGTTAATTATACACATATAGTTTATTCAATGGCATAGGGTTAATGTACTTATTGCTTCTTGAGATATACTCCGGATCTCTCAATGCGTTGCATAATGATCTCAATATTAAGATCACGGATGTATCGAGCTAAATGAGGACTGAGGGTTAACTTAACTATTATAAGGAACAGTAAGCAACACATGTAATGCATAAATATTTAGTCTCTGATCAAGAACACAAATTATAACCTATTGTGGTAATATGAAATAGGAAATATACAATTAATAAGAAAGAACACGTGACGTATAGAATCAACCCTTGATAATACTATATATGTGAGTCGAGTGTCTAACGTATATTTATTCTTTAAAACACAAGTTTCCCCGGGTATGGGAGAATGAAGCGAATTGTGAAATCAGACAAGTACATGAACGGCTGGTTCGAGTAACGCTCACGGGTGGTGAGTTGTGCTCGTGGGCAGCTAATCAGCCCGGGTAGGGGTGGCTAATGACCAGGTAAATAGCTCAGGTCATTCTAGTTACTGCGATCTTGGAAATTCTATTTACTAGTGGTGCGATTATGATCTTAGTATTTGGGAGAAAGAGTGGAGGTTAAGGGGAATGATATGCTGAATTACTTTTATGATTCAACTTACTATTAACTTAATTTGAGTAAATTATGATATAAACATATATTTCTACAATCAATTATATGTAATAATATTAACTCGGGTCGGTCGAGGAATTCAGATCTAATAATTTACCTTTACTGATGAATATTCAAAGGTTTAAGATCTCTTGAACGGAATGAAGCAATAATATAGTTAGCAGAACTAACGTAGCTAACCAATATAAAGCAACACGTACAATAAAATTAGCGTGTACGAAAAATTAGTATAATGCTAATAACAGAAAAATGGCGCAGGCGACAAAGTTGTACTAATATAAATACTTAATATGGCATAAAAGGAGATCTGAGCGAGTTAGCAGATTCCTATGGCGTACACGACAAAGTTGTACTAATGGAAATACCTAATAAGGCATAAAAGGAAGTCTGAACGAGTTAACAGATTCCTATCAAGAATTCACACAAATAGCGGTTTATTCGGATTGATGAATAATTAGATAATCGATCTATGCAAGACTAGAATTCCTAGACAATAAGAATCAAGATTATGTACATCAATAATCAAATGAATATAAATACGGTTCATATAATAATGGAAATAACGTTTAAACAAACTAGCGTAAACTTAGAATCTCGGGAAGAAAGTATAGGTAATAATTAATAACAATTCTTCACAACGAGGGGGGACTGATACAAACAGAAAATTAAATTGAGCGTAGGTTGTTGTTGTTGTTGTTGTTCCCCAAGCTGCCTAGCCGAACAGCCCCAAGGCCCCGAGCAAGGCCAAGGCCATAACCGTGCGCCCCCACAGAACCCTCACTGCCGACCACAATAAAGCCTGGGTGACCGAAGCCACTCCATGGCGGGGAGCTGAGGAGGGTTCGGAAACGCCCAGGAAACCAAAGCCCCACCCAGGGCCCTGTGCCCCTCAGCAATTATGAAGAGAAAGTTGTGGGGCAAAGGAAAAAATGTGACACTTTGGCTTCCAATCTAGGTAGACTGGGAGGTCAATCCACGGAAGAGACGCCGTCACTTGAGATCTAGAAAATATATAAGTAAAAGGAACAGTCAGAGTAAGCTATGGGTATGGCAGAGATCGCTCAGTTCTCACTCTGATAGACCAGCCCATCACCAGATTGAGCGTAGGTTCTAGGTAACAGGTGATTATTTAAAGAAGGGCATAATTACACTTAATACACTTCGACTTCAACTTGCAACATACATAATAGAATTAGACATATACAAGGAAAATCTGTGAGTATTTGGATAGGTGCTTTAACCCTCCACTATCGGGTAGTTTTGTAACACTACTACCTGCCAAGCAGGCAGATTTACCCTAAACGAGCTTCATTCCATGCTCTTTTTCATGCATAAAGAAGAGCCAGAGCGTAATACAATTATGTATCCATGAAAGGGCGATAATTGAGCTTTCCAATGACACCTGAACCATCCTTGTACGACCACGGGTTCTCTTGCAACGATGTTGCAATACGAAGGGAAAAACCCTAAAATACAGTAATTTCCTCAGTTTTTACCCTGCATCGCGGGACCAGGGAGGTGTAGACATGTGGTGGTGGTGTCAGTGGCGGGACTAGGTCCACGCTGAACGGTCAGAGCCCGTCCGCGGTCCTCCCACCGCGTGGACTCTCTCTCAGAGCCGATTATGTGCTCAAAATCGCATACGACTTAAGGCGGGACCCGCTCTTTTGTCCTTGGTTCTCTATCCGACTTAAGGCGGGACACACTAATTAAAGGTTAATGAACACAAGTATGTAACGTATGCGTAATACGTTCTATGAGAGTTATATAAAATATGAACACTTAGATCTTAGGCACAGGTCTATATAACAATTACTACAACTTCTGAGAGATTAACACATACACAATGAATAAGGTTCTTGGACACAGATCTATAGATAATTAAGCACTGTAATATTCACATATTTTAACTTTACCTTCACAGCAGTAATCACAACGTAAGATACTCAGAAACACTTAGGGTAATAGAGGAGGGTAGAGAGCTGAGAGAAAGTCTGGCCGACTTTGAACGTAGGTCCAGAGGGCAGCACTTCAGGAGGAACTGCTTCTCACAATCAGGACTTTTAGGATCCGGACTTCAGAAGGCACACAGCAGGTTCGGCGTGCTCTCAGGGCAGAGGGTAAAGCAAGACAATGGCTCCATTGCTGTTATATGCCCCGTTCTTTTCAGAGTTAAGACATTACCCCAGTGGTTGTTTGCTTACTTTTCCTATATTTTCGTTGAGGCTATGTTTGACTTAATTCTTGCCACTTACTTATAGGAATTCAATGTACCAAGGATATTGTAATACGTTGTGATCAAGTTGTGATGATTAATACTTAACTAAGACATACATGGTAATTATTGTTAGGCACATAACTACATATGGATAATAGCTATTTTATTTAATACTTCGGTGATAGTTACTTAGCCTAGTATGCATGTAATAATGATTATACTGATTACTTCATAATTGAAGCTCTTCGGCTAACTTGGTAATAGCTCGTCTATCCTTTCTTCTACTGTTATATTGGATGGTTCTCCAGGTCCATCATAATTGATAGACCTAATTAGTTCCACTTGTTCCGGTAGCATTCGGGCCTTTGGTGTTTTACTTGCATAAACATTTCTTCGTTATACTGCAAATCCGGGGTCTGGAAAAATGGTGGCTGGTGTTTGGCGAGCGTAGTTTGAAACCGCTGCTGTGATAGGACACCAGGATTTCCCTTTACCTGGGGTGACTGTCCTAGATGACCCGGTCCCGTGTCCCATAGAGTCTAGGAAATTCCTGAGGTTACAGGGTGCTCGGGTAAACGTTGTTTCCTTCGTTTCTTCTGTATTTGTAGGCTCGCAATCTTACAGGTATCCCTGGAGCCCGTTCTCACCAACGATAAAGATATGAACTGTATAACCCTTTCAAGATCCGATTACGCGTTTCTTTTCTGTGTTCTGGCTATTGTTAGATGATATTATTTTTATTAGGAAGGGTATGTGGAAGTCAGAGGGTTAGTCGAGATAGTCTTTACCTGTATCATTCCCACATATCCTTCTTATACTGTATGATATCGTCTAAACTGTCAAAGTGCATCATAATCTTCAGAGGGTTAAGCTGAATAAAATCGTTTAATGGGAGATGAAGTTAGATAACAAAAAGTATCTGTCAAATGAAATTGTTGACCCCCATCAGCTCACCAGTGTCACCTAAGAAACCAAGTATAAGGGGGGATGGTTTGTTTATCTGGCTCTGCTACTCCCTCATGTTTAGCCCCATTAGGTTTTATATTTTATGACGTTTGGCTCATTGGTTTGAGCCTTGGGAGCCTTGTGTTTCTTCCCACTGAACTGATGGGCAGGGAAACTACTGTATTACACCGTTATTGTAGTATGCATATTATACTGTTCTGCAACACTTCTAGTCACATATACTCAGCATGATACGTTAAATGAATTAATATACGATCTGGCAGTGTTATGAATTCTGTTTAGCAATTATAACCATATGATTGTGCCCAGTATTTTATGAACATTGTAATCCAGTCAATATCTAGTTAAATCTGGCTCTACCTGAATTAATCTTCAATACTACTTAATGCGGCATTGTAATCCAATGTACCGGTATACTTGGTCATACTAGTTTTAACTAAGGGAAGGTTAGTCTTATTAATACTGTTCTTTAATTTCCATTCCTCACTCACTAACCCACGATCTACCAAACAGCTCTGCTGACCCATACCCCTCCACCTCCACACCCTTCCCGCTCTCCACCCCTTTGTGATTTGCAGGAAAAAAGCGTGAAAACAGAGCCCGGAGCCAAGCTGGAAAGTGGATGATTATATATTGCCGTGACTGTACATTCCAGACTCTGCCGTGGCTGGCTTCCCTCGACTCGTGGGGGCTCAGTGAGGCCCGCTCCATCTTGTTTGCGCATATATGTAATTCAGATATGTGCATATATTATATTTCATGGACTCAAACTTTTTGAGAGAGTTAAAGCAAAACAAAAATGCATGGATCTGAATGATGAGCTCAAATTTTATTAAGCAAAACTAGGTGTTTCGGAGAACCAAGACTGAAAACTGAAAACGTTGTGGAATATTGAGTACGTATTTTTACTAATTTCTGAATAGAAAGCTTTTCAATACTGCGGCTAAGCTATTCCACCAATTTCTATTTATTTTTTGTAGCAAAATGTTCTTAATTGCGAGCCTCACCCAACTACGCAGAAATGGCTTTGATCATTCATGTAGTTTTCAAGATAAAGATTTTCAAGTGAATTTGAGTTGTTTTCAAGATGACCGAAACAAAATATGTGCAGGGCAAAACCTTTTCTATAACATTTGTAGAGCAATGTTGGTGGAGTCCATATACCAAAGCACAATAATTTCCTATGAGTGGGAGAGACGGTATTTATGTCAGAAAATTTTCGGAAATCCGGCTGCCACGGAAGTGTCTGGCCGCCATTTTGAATGTTAAGCATTTCACAAGTTGTACAATATAAAATCACACCTTGTTACAAAGTTTGGTCGCGATCTGACGAGCGGTTCCGGAGTCATTGCATAATAACCGGTGTGGAAGAATTATTTGGAAAATATGAAGATTTAACGATTATAATAGGGGTTCCCTGCCGTAGTCTTGAATCCCTAATAATAATTGTATACCTAAACCTCTCTGAGACTCATTGAAATAAACGAGTTGATTGTACAGTCACGGTGGTAAATTGTGGACCAGGGGATGTACCCCTTGCTATAGACACCACGCACGTTTATCTCATCCGAACACAGTTTACACTCAGTGAAACTGGGTAGTTTATACTGCCAGGCCCCGCCCACTACTGGGTCGCCAGTCAGTTGGCAGAAAACATCAAGTAGATAAATGGTTTAGCTCCCACACACGCACTTCACTATATGCTTTTAGACAGAGTATGTATAAGCTAAACAAAATGTAGTAATAAGTCCCGGAGATAGTGAACATTTGATGTTGTATATCGTAGGTAAGCCTATGCCAAGTTATATATTCAATGCTATATATTGCAGAGACGGTTTTAGTTATGTGTCAACTATGTTATGTTCAGGCACATAACGGAATAGGTATAACAATGAAGACGAGGGTTCTGTTCAATACCCACGTTCCTTGTATAATGCCTACTATGGTTAGGTTTTAACCTTCTAGCACGAGTAACGTCAGTGTCAATATATTATAATTACCATTAAACGATATTATTCAACTTAGGAAATACATCTACCGATTATAGGCTATAAATTATCTTATCAAATCCTTATAGCAACCAAAGATCCTTCCAAAGCTTCATAAAACCATCTAAATGTAGCTACAATTAAATAAAAAAGACGTCTCTCAGACTGAAAAGGTTAAATTTCTTACGTATAATTTACCATAGAGATAGGTAAAAGCAAATGGCGAAACACAATAGGCCTATGATATCCTCTATGTAAACTATACTATATTACACGTTTCTGACCTCGTTTAGCATACGCCAGTGTCATGACATAATTTGTTAATAATACTTGTCATACAGAAAGAGAGAGAGATTTACATAGTTTTACATAAATACACTGGCCACAGATATCCTACGATTTCTGCGAGTTGGCCAGGACTTAGTAGAGATGGCAACCCAAAGACTAAGAGAAAGTGGAAGGAAAGGATGGTAAAGATGAATTTTCTCCTCTCTCTCTCTCTCTCCCCCCCCCCCTTGAATAACCTTGCAGGATTCAGAAATCGATTGAAGGATTTGTATAGAATAATTATAAATGGAAAGTATATATTATGCATACCTTCACCTCTTTGGTTTCTGCTCTCTGCAATTGACAGTGTTAATTTCTGCCAGGTTATCTTGTCAGTAAATCATGTCCTACTCCAGACCAACTTCTCTGTGGTATGAGTCTAGTCTTCTATTTATATGTGTATATTGTGCCACTTTCTATAACTTCATTAGGGAGCTCATTTCACTGCCCAATTATAGTGTGGGTGAAGAAATCTTTAGTTGTGTCTAGGTTCCCTTTCCTGCCCATTATTTGTAATTTGTTTCCTCTTGTGGAACTGTCCTTGGCTATATTAAGTAGATTATGGGAATTTACATTACTGAATCCTTTCAGAACCTTAAAACACTGTCAGCTGCCCACTTATTCTCATTTCTTAACCGAAAATAGATAAAGTTCCCTTAATCTCTCATTGTGTGGTATAATTTTAAGGAATGAGATCAATTTTGTTGCTTTGCGCTGAACGGATTAGAGTGTCTGTCTGTTATTGTGTAGGGAGACCAAAATTGCACAGCATAGCCTACTCACAATACTTTTTATATAAGGGTATAACTATGTGTTTACTATGACAATGAAGATTTCTTCTAATGAATCCTAGTGTTCTGTTTGCTTCGTTAGCTGTTGCACTGCATTGGCTTGTGGATTATAGAGTTTAGTTTCTAAGCACTGCTTGGTCTTTTATATGTGATACGCTCTATACATTACCTTTTCACCATTCATGTGATATTCGCATTTATTGTTTTGGAATCCTATTTGTAGTATCTGACATTTGCTTACATTAAAGGGCATCTGCCAATTATCAGAGAGAGAGAGAGAGAGAGAGAGTGAGTGTGCTAACACAAACCAATATTCAAGAAACTGGGCTTCTCAAATTGGACTCCAACCTTGAATGGCTAGATGTGCCGGTTTAGCAATACTTAAATTTCATATTCTCCCAAATCTGTTTTTACTAACTACCACTTTCCATTCTAAAGGTAACTTTCCATATATCACTACCACATGAAAAAGTGCTATGATATGTGTAAATGAGATTAATGTATTCCTTGATTTCTATAATAATGGTGTAAACTATACACATTTGTATTCGTAGTTAAGATAATTAGTTAAAGTAAGGCTTAGTAGCTATCAACCCTGCAGGATTTTTAAGCCAGGATATGTCAGTGGGCAAATCAAGATTGGAGCCTCGGTTCGAGAATTCCAGTCCCTTGGTGTAATTTGTATTCGGTAAATTGTTAATGGATATGAAGTAATACTTATGTTGTTGTGCCAATAACTTCCAAATCTCCGGTTTTCTCAGTAGAATTGCGAGATGATACGTTGTGTAGCACTCGTAATACTGTCAGTTACCTGCTCTCACGTGAGTGTTTTGTATACATGTAAATTGACCTACGGTAGGATAATGCTATATTATTTATAATTTTTCATTAACAGCAGTTACCTTATTTATTGTATTTATATAATTATATAATTATCATAATAATCACCATAAACAGCCTTAGTTTGTCCACTGTAGGCCGAAGACCTCTCACAAACGTTTCTAATCTAGCTGGTCAGTTGTTATCCTGGTATTACTTTAGCAAACTTTCCGATCTCATCCCTCCATCTGGTTATCTGTCTATCCCTTGTTCTAGCTCCATCTCTAGATTCCCATTGTGTTCCTTTATTTTTCCATCTCTTATCATCTCTTCTAGATATATGATCTTTCCAAGCCCATTTCCTCTTGTTAATGCGATTATCTTCTACTTGTGTTTATTCTCTTATCCAAGATGCTCTTTGTGTCGCTCCAAGTTATGCCTAACATTATCCTCTCTATATCTTCATGGGCACTACAAATTTTTTCGTTTATGAAACTTTGTTATACTCAAAGTTAATGATCCATTCATTAGTACAAGAATGACACATTGTTTGCATACGTTTCTCTTAAATGCAAGGGGCAACTAGCTTTTCATAATAAAGTTCTGCTTCCCAAATGCGCTCCATTTTATATCTATCCTTGGTCTGATTTTTCTAGAGTGATCTGAGTTTGTATCTATAACCTGGCCTAGGTATATATATTCCTCCACTGAATCTGGCACTTAATCCTCTAACTTAATTTGTTGTGGTTGCATATGATCATTCAACAAACTCTTTGGTTTCTATTAATTATCAACACTACTTTAAGGCTTCCATCATTTATACCATCCATCATTTGTTGCAACTCTTCCCCTGAGTCGTTAGGATAAACTTTGTCATCAGCGAATCTGAGGTTGCTTTGATGCTCCCCATTAACATTTATTCCTTTATTGTCCCATTCAAGATTACTAAATATGTCATCCAAACATGCCTGAACAGATTAAATTTTGATATTGTATAATGTAGTCTACATAATTACAAAAGTGTTAATGCACGTTATAGTTTGATCATTTTCAATGCAAACAGTAGCATTTCAACTGTAAAGAACCACAACAAATAAATAAATAAATAATTATAATAAAGACATATATACTGTATATACAGTATATATATATATATATATATCAGAATACAATACTCACTATTACCGTGTTCTATTTTGTTGCCGTTACATATGCCTGTGCATACGCAACTGTGTATGGGCGGAGCTTATTAACTATCAATGCACTTATTTCACTGCCGTCATGCCCGCTGAACCAGCAAAGGTAGAAATTGTTCGAACCTGCTGCCAGTGTGTGGCTAGGACTTTAGCACACCCCTGGTCTACGACTTACCGCCGTGAGTGTACCATAACAGTAATAACATGATACAATCCCCCTTCACTCACCAACATCACCCTACCGACAAACGAGATCATCAACTCCTTTTCGCGGCCTGATAACCAACACATAAATATAATCGAGTTTTAAAATGGTATTTGCAGGGGTGTATGACGGGCACCCCGGATAAAGTTAATGCCAGCCTGTTAAGTTAATTATTAGCGCCCATTTGTGAAGAGGGGCGAACCGAAGCTGATGTCTCTATTTAAGGGGGAGGTAGTTGATTTTTATGGACTCCCTTCTCTATCATGCTTAGCCCCATTAGTTTTGATATTTTAAGACGTTCGTTCCATTAGTTTGGCGATTTTTAGACCTTTAGCCCAATATCTTTGTCACCTTTCGTGCCATTTAGGTGTCGATTTTTTTCCGGGCGAGCGATAGCGAGTCTGTAGTTTTAGATGGAACCGGCTTGCGGCCGAGGGGGTGTCATTTTAAGCTTGATGAAGGTCTAGTGAGGAAACTCAAATACAAATTAATAAATAAAAACATAGACTAAAACACAAGCACTATCCCGTTAAGTGCATCATTTTCCGAATAACTATATATTTACCGGGGTGTCCCAACTGTATTATAAACACGGGGAGGCTCAGTTTGACAGTTTTAGTTTGATTCCACGTGTCTTTATTTTTAGTTTTTTCATAGTTTTCCGTAGGATTGGACCGAGTTTTACTTAACCCTTTGAAGATTATGACACATTTTGACAGCTGCTGGGTAGCATTAGACGATTTTATACAGTTACGGAAAGACCTGTGGGGATTCTAAGGCCAAAGCCTATCTCAATTAACCCTCTGACTTCCATATACTCTTCCTAAAACTGAATAAACTCGTCTAGTAATAGCAAGATAAAAGAAAACAAATGCGTAATCGGACCTTGAAAGGGTTTAATGATCTAATTTTGAGTTTTCGTCAGTGCAGCGAGGGTTTGATGAGGGCAGATGATTTGTTGTAAATTACTCGACGTGTGTATTTTTGGTTAGCATTACGCTGGGATTACTGTAGTTCAGATGCTTTGTCGCAGTATTTATTTATTTTTATATGGTGTGGAGGTAGATGTGCTGGAAAGTGTGAAAAGGAACACCTTGAGATGGTTCGGCCATATGGAACGTATGGGAAGCAAGAAAATGACTAAGAGGGTGTACGAGAGCGAGGTGGAAGGACAGAGAGGGAGAGGTAAACCGAAAGAAAGGTGGAAGGATGGAGTGAAGAAGTATATGGATGAAGGCGGTGCTGGTTGGGAGGACGGGCGTCGACTGACTGGGGACAGAGGTACATGGGGGCGGTTCGTTCGTGGCCACCCCTTCGGGGATCACGGTGTAAGGCAATAGATAGATAGATAGATTTATTTTCTATTTCAATGTTTCCAATGTTCCCTGCAAGGAATGCGGGGGTGCGCATGTACGGTATCGGCGGGGAAGCCTTGGCACTTATGAACTGTGGGAGTGACTGCACAGGTGGTACAGGTTGTCCTACTCATGACCTGGCTGTATTAGGGACGGAGGTGGAGGAAGAGGGAGGCTATAGGTTAGAGGCTGCGGTCCCGACTGGGTTGTGGGAGGGCAATGGGCATGTTGTTCTTTGAGATAAGTTGCAACCTCTTGTTCCAAAGCGCCAAGAGGAGTTGTTTACTAGGCTGTGGCAGTACTTCTGCATGTTTGTTGATTCTCCAGGCCTGATGTCCGGGGTGGCACCCGACATAGAGGCTGGAGACAGTGAAAAGCTCAAATTGGCTCCCTACCATATAAATCCTGCTCGACAGCCTGTCTTAAAAGAAGAGCTGGACAACATGTTAGAGAAGGGTCTGAGGGATAAGGGATATCGTGAGTGGTCTTTGCCAGTGACTTTGCAACCTGATCAGAGTGGCAAGATCAGTTTTTGTGTTGATTGCAGTAGTATTAGTGCATTATCCCAGACAAACACCTATCCATTACCAGGAGTTGACGACCCCATAGACTGCATCAGGGCTGCCACGCTTATCACTAAGGTGAAATTAGTGACAGGTTATTGGCAGGTCCCTTTTCTGGAGAGAGCGAAGATAAGTGCCAGTCTTGCGATGGACTGGGCAGTTTATCAGTGTCAGGTGATGTTTTGCTGCCGGAACACAGTTTGGATGTGTGGCATGTTAAGGGTACTGATAATGTTCTGGCTGATTGTTTGTCACGGGAAGGTATGTTTTAAGGAGAACCCCGCCGTTCAGTCAGTGTTGGTGTAGCCTCCTACTTTGATTTGATTAGCATATTTAAGTCTGTTGCTTGTTGGTTGCCGTATGTAGCCCAGCGTAGGGTTGTAAAGTAGGAGTTGCTGTGTTTCTGTATAGAAGAAAATATTTAAATACAAAAAATATACAAACTATAAAAATACTATAAAAAAAAAACTGTAGTTGTGTATGTCTTGTAGTGTCATTGAAGTTTAGGCAGTCTATTGTTTCAAGATGCACCAACAGACTCCCCATGGGTGTGAGGGTGTCACTCCCAAATGAGATTTGTAACCTGTCATTTGTGAGTGAGTTACAATTACAAAGCCTGCAGTGAGGGAGCCCTGCGAGAGGCTAGTCTGTCTTTCTTTCGCACGAGTGAGCCCTTGGTGGCGCCTGCAGTATATGTTGCCGTTCGGCTAGTTGTATAATTGTTTAGTTTATTTAACCCCAGTGAGGGATTGTTTTCGTTTATCATAAGTTTACACAATTTCATATGAAGAAACGTTGCATCCCTTGCATTATTCTACAGATATTTTCACAGCAATTGTTCCGAGGAACTTGCTTCAATTGTGCCGCCTCTCCACATCTTTCCCCGTAGAACTAGGGCAGCTGAGAGCCCCCATGAATTTACTCTTTCTCCTCCACAATGCAGAACTTCTGCTTATCAGAATTCATTTATCCCCAGAGCTACTACTCTTTGGAATTCACTTCCCTCGAATTGCTTTCCACAAACTTACAATCTACAAATGTTTAAATCCAGTTGTTACAAACATTTTATGAATGGAGGATGCCTTTAGGCACATAGACCTTTTTGTTTTATCTGTATTTGTCCTTCCTCCGTTCATTGTCTCTTAAAAAAAACAAAAACAAAACAAAAATGTTGTCTTGTGTTTTACTTGATTACTTTGTATTGTTGGTGAGAGCCCAGGCTGCCTGGTTAATTGTATGTTCTGGTGGTGCCTGGCGCTCCCCTTTTCCCTCCCTCGCTTGGCTGTGGGAACTCGTGGCCGCGAGAGCTCACTTCAGTCCGGGCGTTCACACTGACAACATCAACGGTCTGATGCTATTAGGTTGTGTTCCCTTCTATCTATCTATCTATTGCCTGACGCCGTGATCCCCGAAGGGGTGGCCACGAACGAACCGCCCCCATACACCTCTGTCCCCAGTCAGTTGACGCCCCTCCCCCCAACCAGCACCGCCTTCGTTCATATACTTCCTCACTCCATCCTTCCACCACTCTTTCGGTCTACCTCTCCCTCTCTGTTCCTCCACCTCGCTCTCGTACACCCTCTTAGTCATTCTCTCGCTTTCCATACGTTCCATATGGCCGAACCATCTCAAGTTATTCCTTTTCACACTTTCCAGCACATCTACCTCCACACCACACCTCCTTCTTACTTTCTCATTAGTCTGTCTATCCCTCCATGTAACACCGCACGCACTTCTTAAGTGTTCCCTTGTTTCCCTTAAATACTGCATTTATCACTATTGTTTCTTAGTGGATCGAAGCATTGCAGGGCTGGAGTCATTATAAGCATATTGGTTTTGTTTTAACCTCATTAGTTTAAGTACTAGAGTTTATTTAGTTTCACTGCATATTTCTTTCTCTGGCAAATCTTAATTATAAGCTTCTACACTGTTTTCTTCCATTTCTCTTCCATTATTCTGCTGCATTGCTTTTTATTATTACATGCATTTATTCTTTATTATTGAAGTTGATATTCACAGTGGTTTGGCGGTATGCTCAATTGCAGCCTGCCCCCAACCTACTGGAATATCAACTAGTGTGTTTCATAAGTTAGGATAGAGCTCAGACTTTCCCCATGTTTCTGCTTCATATTATTCCTAATTCCTAAGCGATTGGGCATACTATGAAGTGTCTGGGAGTCTGGCAGTGTTAGGTTTTCTCATTTATATGTAGTCTAGAATAACCACAGAAGTACTCTTAAAAACCAGACCATAGATATTTGTGTGTCTCCTTGTTACTGCTTTACTAGAGCAAAGAGGAAGATAACCATTTTTCCTACAGAATTCCTGCGTGTCTTGGTGTTTGAGTCAGATATTAAGAGCGTGTCTGTTGCAGAGTAGTACGGTCCTGTGGGCTAGGCTAGTTAAGCATCTGTTTGCCCCCGGCTCCCCTCGTAACAATATATATATATATATATATATATATATATATATATATATATATATATTTAATGCTCTATGCTTTATTTTGCATGTTATTACTTAACAACTAAACGTTCGTATGCTGTACAATAGTTGACTTTGAAGCCATTTGATCAATAGTGTTGTAAAACCGAACATATATAATGTAGCCACCATGTAACTATCCTTGGCTCAGCGGCTTACCAGTGTTCCAATCTGTACAACCAGTATAACATTGTACACACTGCCCGGGCTATGTTACGTTCAAGGGCGGGGGCAGTAGGTTATTTATATACCCCCCTTCTCCCTCGTGGGTAACCTCATTAGTTTTGACATTTAAAGAAGGATGCCCATATTTGTTGGTGATTTTGTTTTCTTAACTATCAATCGCGAGCCTGTTATTTAGGAGGAACCGGCCTTTGGCCGGGAAATTTTTCTACCGATAAACGTACACATACATATCGAAGATGGGTCTTGGGGATGTTCTTTGTATAGCTTGGTGGAGGTCTAAGGAGGAAGCTAACAAATATAAACATATATATAAATACATAAGTAAATAAATACTGCCATCCCCCGTTAACAGTGTTCCAGTCTGTAGAACCAGTTTAACATTGCACCCTCTGGCTGGGCTATATTTGGTTCAACACTGCAACACAAAACCTGACAGAGAATATTATAAGTGTATTGCCAGCAACACTCGGCCAACTTCTGCCATGCTAAGACTCAAGGTATTACGATGAATGAAAGTGCGCAGACAACTCCAGTATATCTTCGTTTAATTTGCATTTGCCGAGATTAAGTTGTCTTTGTCTTGGTTATTGCATACGAAGTTCATCGTGCTCATAGAGATTGCGGAATGGCAAGTGGGGAGACTAATCGGATTCCATTTTAATATTAAAGTTAAATTCAAAAGTTGAAAGCTCGTTGTTTGTAATCGTTACCATTGTATCAACATTACCAGTATGCTATTATATCATTGTTAACTATGGCGAAAATATTCATCATGTTTCATAAAAATAGTCAATACAGTTTCAGTATGGGCAATGTTGGTTTGTAGAGTGCCAGAATATTGTAATGTATGTATGTACCGTATGTATGTATTTAGGCAAATATCCCATAGCGGGGGTGGCTGAATCGAGACAGAGGCCGAACAGAAACAAAATAATTACACACAGCCCGCGTGGCTGAATGGTAACCCACACGACACTTTCGAGGGAAGTCCGGGGTTTTCCTAGCCATGGATGGCTAAAAGGTTTATGGGAAAAACTACTTTGAATGTTGCATTGCTCACACCAATGGCGGACACTAGTGGTGCACTAGATCTGTCTCGCATGTACAATCAAAGACACAAGTCGTGTCGGTATGTCGTTCTATGATTGAATTTAACTCATGAAACATTATGAGAACCCTACCATACGGCAGACACCACTGAAAGGTTGCGTACATCGAGGTGGAAATGTGTCCAGAATGATGCACACAGGACTCAAAATTGGAAATGTTTGTGTGGAAGTAGTGAGAGGTTGTTATATGGTTGCGTTAGTGTCGTTGTTAGTATTTGGAATTATAAACTTAGTTTGACATGTTTAGAAAATTGAGAATGGCATAGGTGCATCTTCTGTGTTTTTACATTTCCGAGGAAAATTTTGATTTATCTTTAGATATATTTTGGTGCGATATTGATTTGACTCTATAGATCCATATACAGGTATTACCTATAATACAAAGTATTAGAATAACGTAATTATAAAACTAGATATTGCAAAGACGACGATCTCCTATTAATTGAGAACTTAATATGTATTAATATTATTCTGGCCATTTTCTGCATCCACCTGTTCCCAAGTTAGTGACTTATAAGAAGCCGTTGACTGCCTGACTGACCTTTTATAACATGGATAGTCAATATTACAAAGCCAGCCAGCGAAATTGTTTATACAATTTGTATTTATTTATGTTTTATTTATTTATTTATTATTTTTTGGGGGTGAAGACATCAATAATTCACCCTTCAAGTTAAAGGAGCATTTGGTTATTCCAGAACCTCTCATAATGTGTGATTATATGTTGATATTATATATTCTCACCGAAACTCAGGTATCTATGACTACTGATAGCAAACCCTTATCTTTATCCTCCTACTATTTCTATCCTCAGTTTCAAGCCAAAGGTGGATGTTGCATATATGTGCACAACAATCTCGCTTTCTCTCTTGTTCCCAACTTTGACTCTTCTGAATTCTCAACTCTCTGGTTAAAGCTTTCTTGTCACTCTCAAACTAAATATTAATGCGCTGTTTATCTCTCCCCTAATTCTACTGACTATCCAAAATTCTTTGACTATCTAACTTTTAAGTTGGAACACATTCTATCCATCTCTCCTTTCGCAGAAATCTCCATCCTAGGAGATTTCTACATTCATCACCGCCAATGGCTTTCCTCTCTCTCCACTGACCAACCTGGTGGACAAGCCTACATCTTTTCTATCCTAAATGACCTAGAGCAGTTAGTCCAGCAACCCAACCGTATCCCAGATCGTTTCAGAGAACGGCCCAACATTCTTGATTTATTTCCAACGTCTAACCCTTCTGCTTATACTATAAATATTTTCTCACCTTTGGGCTCCTCCGACCATAAACTTATCTCTGTCACCTCTTCTGTCTCTCCGGTACGGCCATCTAATCCTACCAGCCGGCAGCGCTGTTGACTGGGATGCTCTCCGGTAGTACTTCTTTTATTTCCCATGGAATGACTTTTGCTTCCGTGGCCGGGAACCCTTGGAGAGTGCTGAACGCATTACCGAGGTAATCCTCTCGGGCATGGAAGCATACAGTCCATTTTCTTTCTCTCAGTCTTTTACTAAAAAATCTTGGTTTACTCACACTTGTTCTACTGCTGTCCGCAACAAGGAGGAAGGATTTATACGGTACCATCGACTTCAAATTCAAGAGTCTCATACTTCCTATATTTCTGCCCGGAATCAAGCCAAATCTGTTGTTTGACTTGCCAAACAATCTTTTATCAATAATAAATGCACTGAACTATCCAACTCTAGTTTTTCCCAAGCTTTCTGGCATCTAGCCAAAAATCTCTCTAGCAAATGTTCTTCCTCGTCTTTCCATCCCCTTTTCCACTCTGACGGCACCACCGTCACTTCTTCCTCTTACAAAGCTGAACTCTTCGCCCAAACTTTTGCTAGAAACACCACCTTGGATGATTCTGGTGATATTTCTCCCTCTCCAACCCCTCTCACTTACTCATGCCTAATATCCTAATCACTTCTAAAGATGTACTTTCTACCCTCTCTGGGCTTAATAATAAGAAGGTGTACGGTCCGGACGGTGTTCCTCCTGGTGTACTAAAAAACTGTGCTTCCGTGCTGACTCCCTGCCTAGGCAAACTCTTTCGTCTCTGTCTTTCCTCTAACGTCTTCCCTTCTTGCTGGAAGTTTGCTCTCATTCAACCTGTCCCAAAGAAGAGTCACCGCTCTCAACCCTCCAACTATCGTCCAATTGTTTTCATTTTATGCATCTCCAAAGTTTTTGAAACTATTCTTACATCAAAATTTCTTAAGCATTCATCTTCTCATAATAATTATACTCTCAGATCGCCAGTATGGTTTCCTAAGGGTTGCTCTACTGGGGACCTCCTTTCATATCTTACTAACTCTTGGTCATCCTCTTTCCGGGACTTCGGTGAGACCTTTTCTATTGCGCTAGACATATCGAAGGCCTTCGATAGAGTCTGGCACAAATCTCTAATTTCCTTCGGTTTCTATCCCTCTATCTTTGCCTTTTTCTCAAATTTCCTTTCTGGCCGTTTCATAGCTGCGGTTGTGGACGGCCATCGTTCAGCTCCTCAATCTATCAACCACGGTGTTCCTCAGGGTTCTATCCTATCTCCAATTCTCTTTCTAATATTCTTAAATGAACTTCTCAACTGTGCCACCAATCCTATCCTTTCATATGCTGATGACTCTACCTTACACTATTCAACTAGTTTTCGAGAACCCAGAAATAGCAAGCACTCAAAAAATCACGCGAAGATGCCATAAAACATTTACATTCTGACCTATCAACCATTTTCATTTGGGGCAGAGAAAATCTTGTTACTTTCAATGCTTCCAAAACACAATTTCTCCATTTATCTACCCGTAAAAAAATCCCACAGCACTATCCCTTATATTTCAACAATACACAAATCAATCCTTCATCTTCTGTCAGTATTCTAGGAATCTCTTTCTCTCCTGATCTCAATTGAAAAGACCATATTACCACCCTTGCTAAAACAGCTTCCCAGAAGCTGGGTGTGCTCAACCGCCTCCAGGGGTTCTTTACCCCTGCACTTCTTGTTCTGTACAGGGGCACAGTGCGTCCATGTATTGAGTATTGATCACATGTGTGGGGAGGATCCTCCCACACAGCGCTTCTCGACAAATAAAAAAGAAAGCCTTTCGTCTCATTAACTCACGTCCACTCACTGACTCTTTGCAATCTCTCTCTCTTCGCTGCAGTGTTGCATCTCTCTCGATATTTTACCGCTATTACAATAATCTATGTTCCTCAGAGCTCTCTCAGTGTATACCACCTCCTCTGTGTAGAGTACATAGCACCCGTCTTACAACATAATCCCATCCCTACTCTGTGCAACTCTCAAACCTTTTTTTATTCAACAGCTGAGCTCTGGAACTCTCTCCCTGAATCCATCTTCCCCTCAGCCTATGACTTATATTGCTTCAAACTCCGTGTGTCCAGGCATTTTGGCTCGAACGTTTCTTGATTTTGGCCCTGTCACTCTTTCAACTGGGGCAGGCACTCGTTACAGGCAGTTCTGCCTTTTGTCTCCCGCATCCACACAGGAAAAATATATATATTTATCCGATAGACATAATAATATATGTAGTTGTTGAGTTTTATAAATGGAATAATGTTATGGTTAACATTCAAAATGGATCTAAATGACTATAGGTAGCGCCAACGAACTTGACAATAATCTTGATCCCTGACCTCTTTGTAACTCAAAAGGGCCTAGAGCAAACTGGCTGTAAATATCCACACCTATTACCTGGTGAACCTTTCCCAAATGATAGAAATGTCAGCCCTATTGCTTTCATTCATTTCGAGTAATAGGAAGTTAAGGGGCCAAAATTATTGTCAATTTTGCTGGCGCTACCAATATTAATGGTTTTATTTCTAAGCATGTTTGTCATACAAAGTATATACAAAGTAAATGTTTTATCGCAGTATCTTATAGAGTAATTATTATAAAATCATAGGTAAGAACACTGACTTGTCTACGTATATTCTAGAATTCTATAGTTATATCAGAAAGAAAAAAGTAGTTACTTCAACTGTTGGACCGTTAGTCGATGAAAAAGGAGAATACACCAAAGACGAAGTACAAATGAGTAATGCCCTCAATACCTTCTTTGCATCAGTTTTTACAACAGAAGACCTCAGTGATATCCCTACACCATCGCCGATTCAGATTGATAATTCAGATGTTCTAAGCAATATCACCGTTACAGAGAGAGAAGTATTGAATTGTTTAGATAAACTCAAGGTAAATAAAACGCCAGGACCTGATACAATCTCGCCTAGAGTTCTAAAGGAAGCAAAGAATGAGCTCTCCAAACCACTGACATTACTATTCAATAAATCCTTGCAGTCTGGAACTATGCCTGATCAGTGGAAGCTAGCCAACGTAACACCGATATTCAAAAAAGGCAGCAAATCCCTACCCAGTAACTATCGTCTAACTAGCTTAACCTCAGTTGTATGTAAAATGCTAGAAACGTCATACGAGACAGACTCGTAAATCACTTAGAGGAAAATAACATACTTAAAGATACTCAACACGGCTTTCGTAAAAAACGTTCCTGTTTAACAAACCTCTTAGACTTCGTCCACGATATCCTCAACCTCTACGATGAGAGTAAAGCTGTAGATATTATATACCTTGATTTTCAAAAGGCCTTTGACAAAGTTCCCCACAAACGTTTACTGCTAAAACTAAAAGCGCATGGAATACAAGACGGTGTGTTGAAATGGATAGAAAATTGGCTCAGCAACAGAAAGCAAAGGGTAGTCATAAACGGTAAGGCATCTAAATGGACCAATGTAAGTAGCGGGGTACCCCAGGGATCGGTACTAGGACCAATTCTCTTTCTAATTTACATCAACGACATAGATGAGGGTCTCACCTGCACAATCTCAAAATTTGCTGACGATACAAAAATTGCAAATAGCGTACTCTCAAAAGAACAACTTGACGATATGCAACACAATCTAGATAAATTGTCATGTTGGGCCCAAATTTGGCAAATGAGTTTCAATGCGGATAAATGTAAAGTACTACATGTCGGATACCTAAATGAGAAAGCAAACTATTCGATGAATGGCACTCAGCTTAAGAATGTAAACAGAGAAACTGATCTGGGAGTAACAATATCGAGTAACCTAAAACCGAGTCAACAATGTTCAGAAGTTGTTAAGAAGGCAAACAAAATAATTGGCTTTATAGGCAGGTCATTTGAGCATAAATCCAAAGAAGTTATCCTAACCCTTTACAATTCCTTAGTCCGCCCTCTTCTGGAATACTGCGTTCAATCCTGGTGCCCTTATTACCAAAAAGATATAAACAAGCTAGAACGAGTTCAACGTAGAGTTACCAAAATGATACCTAGCCTAAAGAACAAACCATACGAAGAGCGTCTTAGAGAACTAAATCTATTTCCTTTAACCCAGCCCAGATTAAGAGGCGACTTAATTCAAGTGTTCAAAATCATCAAAGGCATCGACAATATGAACTGTAGTAAGTACTTCACTATCGACCAATCTAATTACACGCGGGGAAACGGTTGCAAAATTATTTGTAAATCTTTTAACTCGCACGAATCTAAGAATTTCTTCTTCAATCGAGTTGTCAACTTGTGGAATGGGCTTCCCCGAGACGTTATAGACTGCAGCACCGTTGATTCATTTAAATTCCGCCTAGACAAATATCTCGCATCAAACCCGCGACTGACTGCGTTTGTAAATGAATAACTTTATCCTCCCCTCAGTTACTAACCCCTATGTCCCCTACTAACTTCCTAGTCCTGCCACGTTAGTGGCAGGGCAGTAGTTCCCTTTCCAATGTTCCCTTACCCACTCTAAACCACTGTTTGGACACTTGATCCTCAGTGTTTTGGAGGAAAAGCAACCTAGAAGGGTCACTAGACCTGTTGTTGCTTGATTTCCTTTGTACTCCTTTGTATAGGAAGTTTAATGATAATAGTTTGTATTATGAAATAGAGATAACTTGAAAGCTATTGTATATTGACACATAATTTCCATATATGGTTTTGATTTTACTGTTTTTGTCGCATAATATCCAAGTAAGGTTTCAACCACATTAAAACCCAGCAAGGGAACCACAATATTCTGGTTATCAACACCTAATATCCAAGTAAGGTTTCAACCACATTAAAACCCAGCAAGGGAACCACAATATTCTGGTTATCAACACCTAATATCCAAGTAAGGTTTCAACCACATTAAAACCCAGCAAGGGAACCACAATATTCTGGTAATTATCAACACCTAATCTATACCAATAACCAACTTAAGGGGAGATGGGTGTTATTCTGGTCTCCCTTCTTCCTCATGTTTAGCCTCATTAGGTTTCAGATTATAATACGTTCGGCTCCTTAGTTTGGCGACTTTCAGACCTTTCGCCCCATTTATTTATCAATGTTAAGACTGTTCGTGTCATTTAGGTGTCGATTTGTTCATGGCGAGCGATAGCGAGCAGTTGGGAGTATGTACATGCTTAGATTATTATGCAGTATTCGAGAATGCATAATATATCGTAGGTTTGTGCATATACCTTTAACTGTCTTGATAGCGACGTAATGCTTAGTGTGCGAGATTTCGGTGGGAGTATCCTAGGTTCGAGTCCTTGGAGTTTTTTGTTTTGTTTTTAAACTTGATGGAGGTCTAGGGAAGAAACTAATAATGATACAAAGATATATAAAGGATCAAATAAATACGAGCCACCTTTATAAGAGTTACAAGTGTAGGTGTGTGGGAGTTAATACAGTCGCTTCAATCACAAGTCATTTTCACCTACGGTCAATTATCTCACAATAACCCCTAACGCCCTTCTGTACCGGCGATGTCTTTTTCATTATATTCTTGCTGTATTTAGACGTAAAGAGCGTTGGGTGAGTTATTTAGACGTAAAGAGCGTTGGGTGAGTTATTTAGACGTAAAGAGCGTTGGGTGAGTTATTTAGACGTAAAGAGCGTTGGGTGAGTTATTTAGACGTAAAGAGCGTTGGGTGAGTTATTTAGACGTAAAGAGCGTTGGGTGAGTTATTTAGACGTAAA
The DNA here is from genome assembly GCA_032716605.1 of Paralithodes platypus. Taxonomy (NCBI): domain Eukaryota; kingdom Metazoa; phylum Arthropoda; class Malacostraca; order Decapoda; family Lithodidae; genus Paralithodes; species Paralithodes platypus. The sequence goes on along the minus strand of CM064548.1, from coordinate 36,552,023 downwards.
GAGCGTTGGGTGAGTTATTTAGACGTAAAGAGCGTTGGGTGAGTTATTTAGACGTAAAGAGCGTTGGGTGAGTTATTTAGACGTAAAGAGCGTTGGGTGAGTTATTTCGAAGGTTGTTCGATCATTGCTGGACGACCTTTTTAAACTGAAGGAAATCGTCTAATAGTAGCCATAATAAAATATAAAAAGGCGTTGCGGTAAAGAAGGGGTTGAGCACCATGACACCTTTTACCCTTTGATTCTGGCCCAAATAATGCGATTTTATGTAGTCTAAGAAGGACCTATGTTACTAAGAGGGTTTATGTAGTCTAAGAAGGACCTATGTTACTAAGAGGGTTTATGTAGTCTAAGAAGGACCTATGTTACTAAGAGGGTTTACCGAGATCGTATTTACCCATTTGTGTCGTGTAGGTAGATTATAAACTAAAGAAAATCGTCTAAAGGTAACCAGAATATGATGAAAATTACATCATGGTGCTGAAGGGGTTAAAAGGAACACATCTATGCTTCACCTAGCCTAGCCTTTGCTAAACTAAATTACATCATGGTGCTGAAGGGGTTAAAAGGAACACATCTATGCTTCACCTAGCCTAGCCTTTGCTAAACTAAATTACATCATGGTGCTGAAGGGGTTAAAAGGAACACATCTATGCTTAACGTAGCCTAGCCTTTGCTAAACTAAATTACATCATGGTGCTGAAGGGGTTAAAAGGAACACATATATGCTTAACCTAGCCTAGCCTTTGCTAAACTAAATTACATCATGGTGCTGAAGGGGTTAAAAGGAACACATATATGCTTAACCTAGCCTAGCCTTTGCTAAACTAAATTACATCATGGTGCTGAAGGGGTTAAAAGGAACACATCTATGCATAACGTAGCCTAGCCTTTGCTAAACTAAATTACATCATGGTGCTGAAGGGGTTAAAAGGAACACATATATGCTTAACCTAGCCTAGCCTTTGCTAAACTAAATTACATCATGGTGCTGAAGGGGTTAAAAGGAACACATCTATGCTTAACCTAGCCTAGCCTTTGCTAAACTAAATTACATCATGGTGCTGAAGGGGTTAAAAGGAACACATCTATGCTTACCGTAGCCTAGCCTTTGCTAAACAAAATTACATCGTGGTGCTGAAGGGGTTAAAAGGAACACATCTATGCTTAACCTAGCCTAGCCTTTGCTAAACTAAATTACATCGTGGTGCTGAAGGGGTTAAAAGGAACACATCTATGCTTAACCTAGCCTAGCCTTTGCTAAACTAAATTACATCATGGTGCTGAAGGGGTTAAAAGGAACACATCTATGCTTAACGTAGCCTAGCCTTTGCTAAACTAAATTACATCATGGTGCTGAAGGGGTTAAAAGGAACACATCTATGCTTAACGTAGCCTAGCCTTTGCTAAACTAAATTACATCATGGTGCTGAAGGGGTTAAAAGGAACATATCTATGCTTAACGTAGCCTAGCATTTGCTAAACTAAATTACATCATGGTGCTGAAGGGGTTAAAAAGAACACATCTATGCTTAACGTAGCCTAGCCTTTGCTAAACTAAATTACATCATGGTGCTGAAGGGGTTAAAAGGAACACATCTATGCTTAACGTAGCCTAGCCTTTGCTAAACTAAAGTAAATCATGGTGCTGAAGGGGTTAAAAGGAACACATATATGCTTCACCTAGCCTAGCCTTTGCTAAACTAAATTACATCATGGTGCTGAAGGGGTTAAAAGGAACACATCTATGCTTAACCTAGCCTAGCCTTTGCTAAACTAAATTTATATAATATTTACGGGAGAGGTAGTCGCGTTTTCTGGATCCCCTTCTCCCTCATGCTTAGCATATTTGTTTTGAGATTTTAAAACGTTCGCCTCATAAGATTGTCGAATTTAAGATCTTACGTCCCGTTTCTTTATCGATATCAACACCTTTCGTGCCATTTAGATGTTGTGACATTAACCACTCCGTTAGAACCGCATGGCTTGTCCTACAGTGACTCGCTAGGATCGCCAGGGCAGTGGATGTGGCGACAGTTGGTGTACTGAGAACCTTTTCCTCTGCCTATCTCTCTCATTTTCCATATCTTTCACCACCTTTTATTAATATTATACCCCCTCTGGTTAACTCTGCATAATCAGCTTCATGCTGGCCAGTTGTATTGTGCGTTAAGGTCTTATATAACCCATGTATGTTAGTTGTTAAGATAAGTTGATCACGAAGCATTGGTTGGCATTCATATTGTTCAGTACCGATTCCTATAATTATTAGTGTTCTGCTGGATTAGATAATGCTAGACTAGGAGTCTGATACTATAAGGCATTGTTTCCGATGGGTGCTGGCTTTAGTTAAAAGCTGCACGACATACCTGAGAACTGGAGTTGATTGGGTAAATTCTAGTCTGTATGCCATTGAGTGGAGCATGCACGAATGAGAGCTTTTTGCCTATACCAATCTGCACTGTTCTAGGCTCGATTGTTTGTCTTTGAGGTACGCCAGGAGAACGCTTAATACTTCGGTATTCAGGTTTCTCAAGAGAGCTACCCTTCCCTATAACGTAATATTTGACGCACAGACTTGAGATTTGCACTAGGCTATGCGGCATGCCATGCGCACCAGTATCTCGTATCATTGACTCTAGCTAGACTTTATCAGTCATAGTAGACATTAAGCATATTAAACCAATTCGTTTGATGTATTGAGACACAAACGACTTAGGCTCTTTTTTGTTGATAGGAATACTGCATTGTCGTGGCGATTATTATTATTGTTGTAGCGTTTAGGATATTCTTGGCTCCGACTGCATTATATATCCTGCCTTTTTGTGTGCATAGCCTGCACGAGCATTGTTCCGCTGCCTGCCTTTTTGGGTTCCATTTCCGATTCGAGCATCTTGATAGCATCTAACATTTAAAGAAGATTCCTTGTTGGTGTTGAAGGACTTTAGTGCACTTTCTTTCATGCAGGAGTGCCTGACATTTATTGATTAAAGTAACGTAAGCTGTAACTTCCCTTACCACCTTACTTTGCATACCATAACCAAGCACCTTCGGTTATAGGTAGTAATAGGCTGTTTTCACATAACATTAAGCCTAGAGTAGACACACATTTATTGAGAGTTTGATAACCTATTATTGCATATAGAACTCTGGAGAGTATTTGTGTTCTTTGTTCACTGGGAATATACATCAGAGGTTGGATCTAGAGCTTTCCGTTGTAGCATTTATGCCATTACTAGTCCAATGAATAAGAGCCCTGATATATTTGAACCTCAGTCGTAACAAATGGCGACCTTACCTAGGATTTGGTGAACCTACATTTATTAGCAGGGAACATTTGTTGTTTTGGGGAATATTTTGCGGGGATCAGCAAGAATATTTTTTTTTTGCAACATAGTATAGCCCTTGAGTATTTCCGATAATTTTTGTGTGTATATTGAGGTATAAGAGTTTGGGGTGCTTCTTTTCTGAATATTGAGGTGGGAAATTTTTGTGAGCATCATGTCTTATACCGGATCAGAGGAGAATGGAGACACAGTACGTAATGTCGAAACTGAGGAACAGCAGTATGATGAAATGGTTAATCAGGTGAACTGTGAGGAGGATGCTAGGATATTTTTGCAATGGCCTGTTACTGCTGAGCGGTTGGAGGGTATGGATCGGTATGGTCTTCAATGCCTGGCCACAGCTATCGGTCATGCGGGTACTAGCAGCATGACCAGGGATAACTTGATAACGTGTGTACTGGGCAGGGTGACTGGTGAGCGAGATGGGTTGAGTGCTCAGAGCCCTTTTGCCATGCTTCCCCTACACTCGACTCCCACCCATCCCAGTGGTTTGCCGACCCCGGGTACGCTTCCACAGTTGGGTGGTGACTGGCAGGGTGGGTTGCCCCTGGGGGGACCACCGGTAATTTCAAACATTGTAGCACCTTCACCTCCTCAAGGGTTAACTCCAGAATTATTGCTTCAGCTCGAATTAGCTAAGATCGAAGAGAGAAAGGCTATCAGGGTATCTGAGGTTCAACAGCAACAAAGGGCATCTGAGCTTCAGCAGCAAATAGAATTAGCCAAGATAGAAGAGAGAAAAACTATCAGTCAACAGCACATGGAGCTAGCAAAAATCCAAGCTGATTTAGAGTCGACTAGGTACTGTGCCGACATGGACGTAGAGAAGTCGCGAGTAGAGACAACGGGACAGCGACTTGGGGCTGGTAACCGTGGTCATGATCAATCTCTCTCGCACTTATTGAAACTGGTTCCGGTGTTTGATGAGAGTGGGGTAACAGAATTTTTTGCACGCTTTGAGAAGAAGTGCCAGGAACACCAGTGGCCAGAGAATAAATGGGCAGCACTTTTATCCTCTAGATTAATAGGCAAGGGTCTTAAAGCCTATGATGCGTTACCTTTGGAGTCATGTATTGTGTATGAGGATCTCAAGGAGGCTGTCCTGAGGGCTTACGAACTGCAACCAGAAACGTACCGTTTGAAGTTCCGGGATGTAACTAAGGGAAGAGATAGCACCTTTTTGGAACACGCCCAGGACTTGTCCGATGCTATGGGGAACTGGCTCCGATCTGAGAAGGTAACAACGTTTGATGGAGCTAAGCAGTTGATGATGTTGGAGCAGTTCTTTAAGAGCACGGGCGGTGATCTAACTTTGAACTTAAAGGAGAAAAACCCAAGAACTCGAGTAGAAGCAGCAGAAATGGCTGATCTACGGCTGTCGTTGATTCGGGGTTGCGGGTCCTCACAGAAGTACGATGCAAGTGCTAAGGACCGTTATCCTCTCCCTCCCCGTAGCAACGACACATTTAAACAAAGGAGCAATGAAACTATAACTGAATCCAAACCTAACACCACGCCGTATAAGAAAAGTCAGGGGCCTTTTACATCACAGTATAAGCCGAAACCGAAATTTATGTGTTTTAAGTGCCACAAGGAGGGTCATAAAGCAAATGAGTGCCCTAGTCGACCTCCTCCGGCAGCCGTGTCTTTTGCTCACGGCATTGGAGTGTTCAAGAGGACATCAGAGTTTGTTAGAGGCAATTCTTCCGAGGTAAATACACTGCCAGTGCAGAAGGATCCGGAAGGCTTATTCCCTGTCTGTGATGCCTTTAGTGACCACAGGGGACTCGGTTGTGTGGAGTGGGGGGGTAGAAGACATGAGGTGAGAATTTTGCGTGACACTGGGGCATCGCAAACATTGTTGAGGAATTTCACTGGTAAATCTGTAAATACGGCGCGGGTGGTTGTGGTTCAGGGGGTTAATGCAACAAGGTCATACCCGCTTGTAAGAATGAAGATAGAAGTTGATGGTGTGACTCGTGACCTGGATGTAGGAATTGTGAAGTTACCTGTTGGGGGCGTCGACCTCCTTCTCGGCAACGACTTTGCGGGGCCTACTTCTGAGGCTCCACCCTTAGTCGTTGCCGAGAAGCCGGTCGACGTGAGTAGGGAGGAGCAGGAGTGGGTTGAGAAGTGTCAGGTGCAACCTATGGTGTGTGTTGTCACCAGATCTTTTGCATCCAGGGAGTCACATTCTGGTCAACAGTCTTTAGACAAGCGGAGGAAAGGTACCGAGAAGGGGTTGAAGGTTGATGCGGTTGAGAGTTTAGTATCAACGGACATTCTCGGGGACTCTTTATTAGGACCAATTTTCGAGTCTGGAGAAGACCCATTAACTGTTAGTAAGAAGGCAGAGGATGGGCTTAAAAAGACGAAGAGACAGCAACGATACACAGAGAGAGAGCAACGAGAGGCTAAATTCAGTGTAGGAGGGGGGCATGAGTTGTTTCGCAAACACTTAGATAAGCTTGCTCCTTCGGACATTCGTAAATTGCAATTAGAAGACCCGGAGGTTCTTGAATGTAGTACCGGTGCTGTCGAGTTTTTAGGAGGACAGTGATGCACAGTCGGGATATTTTTTTTTCATAGATGGCATACTGTACCGGCGATTCCAAGATCCGCAGAGGAATTGGGAGGGGGGGTCAGGAGAGGTAAACCAGCTGGTCGTGCCAAGGGTTTGCAGGGAAAGCCTGCTTAGGTTGGCTCATGATGTACCACTGGCGGTACATCTGGGTGTCCGTAAGACGGTTGCAGCCTTGGGGAAATTATTTTGGTGGCCTGGTCTGAGAGCACAAGTTGTGTCATGGGTGGCAATGTGTGATGTGTGTCAGAAGGTTGGCAAACCAAATCAGAGCATTCCTAAGGCGCCATTACACCCCATTCCTGTCAGTGGGCCTCCCTTTAGTAAGGTTATAGTGGATATGGTTGGCCCCCTTCCCCCTACAAGTGCCGGAAACAAGTTTCTCCTGACCATTATGGATGTAGCAACAAGGTACCCTGACGCGTACCCTATGAGAAATGGGTCAGCGAAGACGGTGGTCCGAAACTTGCTAGTGTATTTTTCCCGGTATGGTTACCCGCAGGAGATTCAGTCAGACCAAGGATCCAACTTCACTTCTAACTTCTTTGTTCAAATTATGCAGCAGCATGGGATTGTTACGGTTGTGTCATCTGCGTATCATCCGGAGAGCCAGGTTGTGTTAGAGCGATGGCACTCAACCTTAAAATCTATGCTTCGTTGTTATTGCTTTGAGAATGGGAAAGATTGGGATCTTGGCCTGCCATATGTTTTGTTTGCTGCACGGGAGGTACCAGGGGAAAGTTTGGGATTCAGCCCTAATGAGCTCGTCTTTGGACACCGTGTCAGAGGGCCTCTCCATATGGTTAAAGAAATAGGGGAGGGCGCAGAAAAACCTTGTTCTATGCTCAAGTATGTCCTCGACAGTCGAGAACGGATGTTGCGCAGTCTGGAGTTGGCTGGCCGTAATTTGACTAGCTCTCAGGCCCTCATCAAGGACAGGTACGACCTCAAGGTTAAACTCAGGGAGTTTCACGTGGGTCACGGAGGTGTTGATTCTACTGCCCCTTGTAGGTCACCCCTTATCCGCGAAGTACACTGGTCCTTATAGGGTGGTTGAGAAGCTATCGGACCTGGATTACTTGGTAGCCACTCCAGACAGACGTAAGCGCAATCAGTTATGTCACGTTAATCTCATGAAGGAGTATGTGAGGCACCCCCCTGAGCCACTCACTGTGCCTGTGATGACGTTTAGCAGTCAAGGTGGAGAAGGAGAACGGGACAGTCAAGCTCAGGTGGAGGATAACTGGGATCATCATGTCTCTGCGAACCAGTGGGCGGGGAACACGAACCAGGCGGCTCAGGAAGCGTTGCAACACTTACCTGAGCATCAGCGTGTGGCTGTGGAGTGCCTGTTCGGTTCATACCTCTCTGTTTTCGCAGAGCACCCAGGCCTCACTACCCTAGAGGTGCACGACGTGGACGTAGGAGACCACCCCCCTTTCAAGTCAGTTCCCTATAGGGTGCCCCCTATTAAACTGCCGGCCCTCCGGGCGGAGTTCGAGTATATGTTAACAAGGGGGCTGATTGAGAAGGGGGTGGTGAAGTGGACATCTCCCGTCACGCTGCATCCAAAACCGGATGGTAAGGTGCGATTCTGCGTAGACTACAGACGGTTAAACGGTTTGACGCCCACCAACCCATACCCTCTTCCTCGGGTCGACGACTGTGTGGACAAGATAGGCAATGCAAAGTACCTAACCAAGGTGGACTTGGTTAAGGGATACTGGCAGGTGCCCTTGTCCGAACGAGCGAAAGAGGTATGTGGTTTTGTGGTGGATGGTGCTACCTACCGCTGTAACGTGATGCCTTATGGCCTAAAGAACGCACCCGCTACCTTTCAGAGTTTGATGAATGATATAACGGCAGACATTCCTAATTGCACAGTATACCTCGACGATGTTATTATCTATGACAACAGCTTTAAGAGTCATTGTGAGCACGTAGAACTCCTGTTCAAGAGGCTTAGTGAGGCTGGCTTGGTGGTCAACCTGGCAAAGTGTGATTTCGTGCGGGCGTCCGTGCAGTATCTTGGGTTCATGGTGGGGTTGGGTCAGGTGTGCCCCCCACAGAACAAGATAGCTGCGATTGATCACTTTCCCCGGCCGGCCACCAAGAAGCAGATCATGAGGTTCTTAGGTATGATCGGATACTACAGACGCTTCATTAAGGGGTACTCTACCGTGCTAGCACCTCTGACAGATCGTTTAGCGAAGGATAAGAAATTCAAATGGGCGCCTGAGTGTGAGAAGGTGTTTAGCATAGTAAAACACCTGTTGTGCACTCACCCGATCCTCAGGGCCCCTGACTTTAGCCTACCTTTCCAACTAGCAACGGATGCTAGTGGTGTGGGGGCTGGTGCCGTCCTTATGCAAAAGGACGATGATGGGCTGGAACATCCTGTTAGTTTCTACTCGAAGAAGTTCAATTCAGCCCAAAAGAACTACTCTGTTGTCGAGAAAGAGCTGCTGGCAATTGTACTTGCACTGAGGCATTTCGAGGTCTATGTTCCAGCCTATGGTCTAGTCGTTGTAATTTACACAGATCATCACCCTCTCAAGTTTTTGAACCAGTTTCACAATCGGAATATGAGGCTGACCAGGTGGTCGCTAATGTTACAGGAATATAACCTGGATATACGCCATATTGCCGGTTGTGACAATGTGATTGCAGATTGTCTTTCGAGGGTAGATGATCCAGGGTAGATTGACACACGGGTAGCCTCCTGCTTTAGTTTGAATAGTATTTTGCGCTTGGTGCTTGTTAGCTCGCAGTTGTAGCCCAGCGTATTGGGTCGTAAAGCAGGAGTTGAGCGTTTGGTATAGAAGAAAAAACTAGGCTTGCCCCTATAGTGCAGCCGAAATAAACAAATTAAAAAACATAAAAATCAAATAAAAAAACTCTTTCTTTGATAGTTGAATTTTTTCAGTATGTTATAGCAGTAATTCTGAGTTGCACTCCTCTCAGAATGCTGGGCTAGAGAAGCTCGCTCTTGAGGAGCATAACTACATATGATTTAACCTATTTTGTTGGGGAGGGTTATAATTTTGTAATATGTTTTGTTGAGAACGGTGCCAGATATTTTACTGCCGCTGGGTGATGGGAAGTAGAGATATAGCATGGGTTCTAACAATCAGATTTTTGTGAGCCTTGGGCCTCTGAGAAAAATCTTGGGGGAGGTGTGACGTTAACCACTCCGTTAGAACCGCATGGCTTGTCCTACAGTGACTCGCTAGGATCGCCAGGGCAGTGGATTTGGCGACAGTTGGTGTATTGTTGTGTGCTTTATTTCATATGAAAGCTCGTGTCATGGGCAGTCCAGAAAGGCTCTTTGTTTTTACCCATGTCAAGGCTTTATATATTTAATTGCAAAGTATATGTTTTATCATTAAGTAGTAATGATAGGATTTGAGAGAGAGAGAGAGTAGAACAGAGTGTGGGGAGGCGCGCATTGGTTTGCTATACTCGATGACGTCATAGCTGGCTGGCATCGTGGGGATTCGTTGGGGGAGTTATTTACCATGCTTGGTGACGTCATGTTTGGCTAGCTTCTTTAGCATTGGCTAGAGGACTTGTTACCGCTTTTCCTACGCGGTTCGAACTAGTGCTAGTATATATACAACTTCCTTGCCATTCTCTCCCTCAGATCTGGTTTCTAGAACGCATCCTCTTATCCCTTTGATGCCTGTCCCCCTCCCTGCCCCTGAGAACCTTTTCCTCTGCCTATCTCTCTCATTTTCCATATCTTTCACCACCTTTTATTAATATTATACCCCCTCTGGTTAACTCTGCATAATCAGCTTCATGCTGGCCAGTTGTATTGTGCGTTAAGGTCTTATATAACCCATGTATGTTAGTTGTTAAGATAAGTTGATCACGAAGCATTGGTTGGCATTCATATTGTTCAGTACCGCTTCCTATAATTATTAGTGTTCTGCTAGATTAGATAATGCTAGACTAGGAGTCTGATACTATAAGGTATTGTTTCCGATGGGTGCTGGCTTTAGTTAAAAGCTGCACGACATACCTGAGAACTGGAGTTGATTGGGTAAATTCTAGTCTGTGTGCCATTGAGAGTGGAGCATGCACGAATGAGGGCTTTTTGCCTATACCATTCTGCACTGTTCTAGGCTCGATTGTTTGTCTTTGAGGTACGCCAGGAGAACGCTTAATACTTCGGTATTAAGGTTTCTCAAGAGAGCTACCCTTCCCTATAACGTAATATTTGACGCACAGACTTGAGATTTGCACTAGGCTATGTGGCATGCCATGCGCACCAGTATCTCGTATCATTGACTCTAGCTAGACTTTATCAGTCATAGTAGACATTAAGCATATTAAACCAATTACTCTTATTATGCATACCCGTTTATGATTACACAAGCATTTCGCAGCCTAGTTTGATGTATTGAGACACAAACGAATTAGGCTCTTTTTTGTTGATAGAAATACTGCATTTTCGTGGCGATTATTATTATTGTTGTAGCGTTTAGGATATTCTTGGCTCCGACTGCATTATATATCCTGCCTTTTTGTGTGCATAGCCTGCACGAGCATTGTTCCGCTGCCTGCCTTTTTGGGTTCCATTTCCGATTCGAGCATCTTGATAGCATCTAACATTTAAAGAAGATTCCTTGTTGGTGTTGAAGGACTTTAGTGCACTTTCTTTCATGCAGGAGTGCCTGACATTTATTGATTAAAGTAACGTAAGCTGTAACTTCCCTTACCACCTTACTTTGCATACCATAACCAAGCACCTTCGGTTATAGGTAGTAATAGGCTGTTTTCACATACATTAAGCCTAGAGTAGACGCACATTTATTGAGAGTTTGATAACCTATTATTGCATATAGAACTCTGGAGAGTATTTGTGTTCTTTGTTCACTGGGAATATACATCAGAGGTTGGATCTAGTGCTTTCCGTTGTAGCATTTATGCCATTACTAGTCCAATGAATAAGAGCCCTGATATATTTGAACCTCAGTCGTAACAATGTCGATAATTTCCTGGCGAGCGATAGTGAGCTTGTAGTTTTAAGAGGAACCGGCCTTCGGCCGGCCGGGACATTTTTCCATCAAAAAATGTATACATTTGTTTTGAAGCGGGGTCTAGAGGGTGTTTTTATTTAAGTTTGATGGAGGTCTAGGGAGGAAAGTAATCACAATATAGAAAGATTAATAAACAAACACATATATGCGCCCCTTCCCCCTTAACCTTATATAACCTTAACCCTTTGAGGATTGTGACGTATATTGACAGTTTATTATGGCTACCATTATACGATTTTATACAATTTATGAAGAGTCTGTTGGAATTATAAGGGCAAAGACTGTCCCAATTAACCCTCTGACTTCCACATACCAAACATAATATGAATACTATTGTTTAATAATGGCCAGAAAACAGACCAAAAAAGCTTCATCGTATCTTCTAAAGGTTAACCTACTATCACCTATTAACCTGTACATGGGATGTAATAATAAACTATATGATATCATAGTTTAGTTTGTACAGTAGGCTTGCTATGTCATAAACTATATGATATCATAGTTTAGTTTGTACAGTAGGCTTGCTATGTCATAAGATATATAAGGTTAATATATGATATCATAGTTTAGTTTGTACAGTAGGCTTGCTATGTCATAAACTATATGATATCATAGTTTAGTTTGTACAGTAGGCTTGCTATGTCATAAGATATATAAGGTTAATATATGATATCATAGTTTAGTTTGTACAGTAGGCTTGCTATGTCATAAACTATATGATATCATAGTTTAGTTTGTACAGTAGGCTTGCTATGTCATAAGATATATAAGGTTAATGTAAAACTTCCATAGGCCGCAGTTTTAGTTATCATAAAAGTATACTAGAGCTAAATATTATAAATCATCGACTTCAAATAATCAACACCAATTATTTCATCTGACAGGCTGGGTTATTTCAGTGCCCATTCATTTGTTATGAACTACACCAAAAGCCATGATTGCCTCCTTTACGACTCCAACTATGACGGTGGAATAGCGATTATAAAAATGGCCCCACTCTCCCATTCCCTGGCTAAAGCTGTTCAGTTCGTTCGCAGCTGATGCAGAACAAAAACAAGTACTGCTTTTCGTACTCTGGCACGGCTGGCACGGCTGGATCCCAGTCCTCGGTGGAATAATACGTACTTTCATTTCGTGCATGTAGCTGTTATAACCCATTCACTCATACACACACAGACATTATTGGGAATGTGTTGTTTATTGGTAAAATATTTCAGGAACACTAATCAGTCAGGACGACGTGTCATTTTAGGGAATATATACAGAATGTATATATATATATATATATATATATATATATATATATATACATAATTTATATATATAATATATAATATATATATATATAGATATATATTTATATATAATTATATATATAATTTATATATACAGAATATATATATATATATATATATATATATATATATAGAAAGAGAGAGAGAGAGAGCGAGTGTGGATAGTCCGATATTAACCGATCTTTGTTTTGTTCAAAACAAGAATATAACACAATGCAAAGCATAATGGTTGCCAAAATATGCCAACACTCAATATACTGTATACTTATACTGTATATATATATATATATATATATATATATATATATATATATATATATATATATATATAATATAATTATATATACTGTATATATATATATATATATATATATATATATATATATATATATATATATATTGAGTGTTGGCATATTTTGGCAACCTTTATGCTTTGCATTGTGTTGTATTCTTGTTTTGAACAAAACAAAGATCGGTTAATATCGGACTATCCACTCTATATAATGACAAATAAGATACTAATTCAAGTTTACTCAATCTGGCATATCACTCAAAAATATTTGATTGCGTCAGGTTTAAAAATGTTTTATTTTGTCAATCTAAAGCGAAAGATCACATGCCTTGGTGGAGCCTGTATTCTTATATATATGTTTGTCTCTATTTATAGACATTAATCTATATTCCATGTTTAGTCAATTATGGATTCTGGTGTGGTCACTGAGAGATACAAACATACTGTATAACTCTTTGGATGGTATTCTTGAACAACGATTTCCCTTCGTAGCGCCGAATACCGAACGAATACCGTGGGAATGAGTTTTGTTTACAGATATCACACGGATTAGCATACCTATTTCTAAAGGTAACGTCATATATCAAGTTATTTCGTCCACTAACTACCCAGCAAAGGTAAGGAATTGTTGAAGAATACAAGAGTTAATCTCCCTTAAACATTTGTTCTTCTTGTCTTCGGGTCTTCGGTGTAAAGGATTATCTTTTAAACTGTGAACCTCTCATGCTGGATAGGCTGGAAGAAACAAACTAACAACATATTATTAGTCTTCCAAAAATGTGATACGCTTTCTCCTTTTTGTTGAGATATTGAGAGAGGCCCAAAATACGATGACACCACACTGCCAATAATGTTGGGGCTTGAAATCAGTCATTCAGTCAAATAGCCAAACTCGACCTTCATTAAAGGAGTAGGGAGGATCAGCAAGACATAGGAAAAGGAACAGGGATGACAGGGAAAATTACATATAATAGTCCCCTGCTAAAATACAAGCACTCTAGCATTCTGAACACCATTCATTTAGCAGCCTCCAAAATCAGGGCTTCATTTCAGATGCTATAATTTTTAACTAACAGAGTTGCTTCACATTAAAATCTGGGATTAAAAGTGGAAGTAAAGGGCCAATAATACTATATCTTTGGCAGATATATTGTTATCCGTATGTAAAATGGGTTATTACCCATTATACATACGGATAGAAATGTGTATGGTAGATCAGAGGTAAATATACTACACAACTTGATTTGTATTTCCCTTTATTATAGTTTGTTCCTATTTAGCAGTGACTGACAGTCCACCATCCCGTATTCCTGATAATGTATGACAGAGAGCACCGTCCTCGTTAATAACCGCGGCTCTCACCACCCAAAACGGCAACACGGGGAACTAATTATGGCGACAAACGGTAATAATGTCCAGTGTTTGTATCATTGTCTGCCAGTGACGGTCGGAGAATGGTCGCTCGTTCATGCTGCATGAGTCCGTTCATACCCTCAATACATAGCCCCTGTAGGGGAGGGGCGTAGTATTGTAATCATTGCGTCTGTGTCTGTCAATCTCTGTATTTATGTGTGTGTAGAGGCACAGACATCACAGTAGTGAATTTGATGGTGATTGTGGTAGTGATAGTGATAGTGGTGATGATTGTGATAGTACCCTGCCGTAGGGGTGGCATAGTATAGTAATCACTGCTGTCTGTCTGTGTTTGTGTGTGCCCCATAGAGGCACACACATCACAGCATTTAAAGAAGTGTTTTTGATAAATTGAGATAATGAATCATAAATAATAGTGTCAAGTGTCACCTTTTCCATTTTCTTTTCAATTTTGCATAGGTGGTATCTCCCCCCTGTATACTGGTACCCTTAGGTGGTATCTCCCCCCCTCCCTGTATACTGGTACCCTTAGGTGGTATCTCCCCCCCTCCCTGTATACTGGTACCCTTAGGTGGTATCTCCCCCCCTCCCTGTATACTGGTACCCTTAGGTGGTATCTCCCCCCCTCCCCCCTGTATACTGGTACCCTTAGGTGGTATCTCCCCCCCTCCCTGTATACTGGTACCCTTAGGTGGTATCTCCCCCCCTCCCTGTATACTGGTACCCTGAGGTGCTCTCTCCCCCCTTCCCTGTATACTGGTACCCTTAGGTGGTATCTCCCCCACTCCCTGCATACTGGTACCCTTAGGTGGTATCTCCCCCCCTCCCTGTATACTGGTACCCTTAGGTGGTATCTCCCCCCCCTCCCTGTATATTGGTACCCTTAAGTGGTATCTCCCCCCCTCCCTGTATACTGGTACCCTAAGGTGGTATCTCCCCCCCTCCCTGTATACTGGTACCCTTAGGTGGTATCTCTCCCCTCCCTGTATACTGGTACCCTTAGGTGGTATCTCCCCCCCTCCCTGTATACTGGTACCCTTAGGGGGTATCTCCCCCCCTCCCCCCTGTATACTGGTACCCTTAGGTGGTATCTCCCCCCCTCCCTGTATACTGGTACCCTTAGGTGGTATCTCCCCCCCTCCCTGTATACTGGTACCCTGCCGGCCGAAACATCAGACTGTCATCGTCGTCGTCGTTGTTGTCCGTCTGTCTGGTAAACCCCTCCTAGACCGTTAGACGGATATTCACCAAACTTCACTCGTACATTCGGTGGCTCAATGCAACGGTCAGTTCTGGCTATGATTTACTTGCATCTTGATTGTCAGCATCATCGGTATTGTGTTGACTCCAAACACAGGATAGCTTCACCATGCAGGGTGTGGGGACCTGACCAGGCTGCCGGAGGTGTTATGAAGGGCTGACTATGAGTCATTAGTCAGCTGGGTGCTAAACTATAACAACAACAACAACACAGTGAACCTCGAATATGAACCATTAAAGAAAAACATTGTGAAAAATAAAACCCTTCTGAACCTGCGACATATTTGTATTGTGATGATAGCCATACTTAGACGATTTTGTGTAGTTTAATAAGGATCTGGGGTAGAAAAAAGTGGTAAGTGAGATAGTTCGAAGCCTATTTATGCTGGAGGTCCTTTTTACTTTTTAAACTGAACAAGATCGTCTAATAGTAACCAGAACAAAGTTAAAAGGACGGAGCCGGTACAGAAGAGGTAAACAAAATACTAATGATTCAACTCATGTGGTCGTTCTGGAAACACACCTACACAGGAGATGAGCCGAGTACAGCCGGGGAAGGAAATGCCCGATGGTAAACAAATTTAAAAGAAGGCATGTCCTTAAGGGGATATGACCAGGTTTTCTGGCTCCCCTTTTCCCCCATGTTTAGCCCCATTAGTGTTGATACTTTAAGACGCTCGGCCCATTAGTTTGATGATTTTAAGATTTTTCACACCCATTTCGTTCTCAATATCAGGACCTTTCGTGCCATTTAGGTGTCAATTTTGTCCTGGCAAGCGATAACGAACCTGTAATTTAGGATGAGCCGGCCTACCGAAAAATATATACAGTATATAACTATTGAAGGGGGATCCTGGAGGGGTTGTTTAAATGTTTGATGGAGGTTTAGACAACTAGAAAGATAATAAATAAATGAAAAAAAAGCGACCAAAAACTTAACCATCCCCTTTAAAGAGACGAGCCGAGTAAAGCCGGGGAAGGAAATTCCCGGTGATAAACAAATATAATGTGACATTGGTAATATATCCGGCAAACGAGGCCACAAGTACCGTCATTATGATGCGTGTCCTTAACCCTTTCTGTACCGACCACGTCTGGTTAATTTCATTTCACCTACATTCAGACGATTTTATGAAGCTTAGGAAGGATATATGGTAGCTAATATAAATAGTTGAGATAATCTGTAACGTTTAGGAAGGATATATGGTAGCTAATATAAATAGTTGAGATAATCTGTAACGTTTTAATGTGTAGACGTCCTTCCTAAACTGAATAAAATAATTTAATTGTTTCATATTTATTCACCGACCCACCAATTAACTTACAAATAATGAAATAAATAACGAAACTAATGAATATATATGGTACTCCAAGGACTCGAACCAAGGATACTCACACCGAAATTCGACGCGCTAAGCATTTCGCTACCAAGACAGTAAACAAATTATGCACAAGCCTACGATATATTATGCATTCTCGAATACTGAATATTACTCTGAGCTTGTTGCCAGATTACAATGAAAAGGATGTCCCTGGTACTGAATGAGTTAAGTGTTAAATGTGGAGCCATCAGACCAACTTTATGGTGTCATATTTAACTTATCGCGCAATACTCTGTCCTGACACGGCAAGGGTTCCTCTTTAACCCCCAGGACGAACAATATACTTGGCCCTAATTAGTTGTCCTTCCTGGGAAATGACAAGAGGCTTCAGAGTTGCATAGTATTTTGTTGTTGTGCTTTCTTCCTTGTCCTTACCGTCCCTCTCTCTCTCTAGCGCGCGCTGGGAACTTTTTCTGTTCTTGTCTGTGGGAAACTTGTGTGGCAGGGCGGAGTGGGGTGGGGGGGGGGAGGCAGAAGCAGATAAGAGTGGAGTGGAAGTGTTGGGGAAGAGAGTACGTGGAGAGGAGTGGGTGGAGAGTAGAAGAGATAAACAATATGTGCAGAAAGTAGGAGAGTCTTGGGGTATTTTTAAAAACTTGATGGAGGTGTAGGGAGGAAACTACAAAACAAAATAATAAATAAATAAATAAATAAATTGATCAATAAATAAACACTTCCCTTTTAAAGGAAGCAACATATAGATAGACAAAATGAGAGGCCACAGGAGTGATATAACGGGGAGGTCCGAAACAGGGACCAGGAATAAAAGCACAATTGAATAAATTAACGGCAAAGCTAAACAATTTACTGAAGAGGGGAGAAGAGAGAGGGGAGAATAAAATGGAAGGAAAAGGAAATAAACGGAGAAAGGGTAGATAGCAAACACTAAAGGTGGTGTCACATGAACGTTTTTTCTGACAATTTTCGATGAGCAAGTTTTCTGGCAATATTTGGTGTCGTAGGAGGTGAAGAAGGTGTGTGGATCAGATTATTACAGTAAGACAACTGTACGAGAACGATATTTCCCTCAATGTTTACGAGAAATTGTAGTTTGGTACCCTCAACATATTAGTTCCCTCAGAAAAAGACTACCTAGCATAATCAACCTTCAATCTAGTTCCCGATTCCAAAACGAAAGAGCCTCAAAATAGTACGAGAAAAAAAAACTTGCTCATCGAAAATTGCCGGAAAATGCGCTCGTGTGACCCCGGCTTAACCATTTGAGTACCAGCTACGTGTGCTATATCTTATTCTAGCTATATTTAGACGATATTTTGAAGCTTAGCAAGGATCTGTGGTAGTTAAAAGGGTTGGTTGAGATAGTTTGAATTCTTATTATTGCTAGAGGTCCTTTTTAAGCCGAATATAATCGTCTATTAGTACCCAGAATATGATGCAAAGGACGTCCCTGGTATTGAATGGGATAACCTTTCTGTACCAGCGACGTCTTTATTTATATTTGATATCAGCTACATTTAGACGATGTTATGACTTAGGAAGGATATACGGTAGCTTAAAAGGCTTAATTGAGATAGTATGTATCCATTTGATTGGTAGACGTCCTTCCAAAGCTTCATAAAATTGTCTAAATGTAGCTAAGATAAAATTTAAAAGAAGTTACGGGTACAGAAAGGGATAATAGTGGAGAAAATAAGTAATTGGAATATAGTATGGGGAAGGACTTGATACAGAGAATACTGCTTGCATGCTTGTGTTTATAGTATGGGGAAGGACTTGATACAGAGAATACTGCTTGCATGCTTGTGTTTATAGTATGGGGAAGGACTTGATACAGAGAATACTGCTTGCATGCTTGTGTTCATAGTATGGGGAAGGACTTGATACAGAGAATACTGCTTGCATGCTTGTGTTTATAGTATGGGGAAGGACTTGATACAGAGAATACTGCTTGCATGCTTGTGTTTATAGTATGGGGAAGGACTTGATACAGAGAATACTGCTTGCATGCTTGTGTTTATAGTATGGGGAAGGACTTGATACAGAGAATACTGCTTGCATGCTTGTGTTTATAGTATGGGGAAGGACTTGATACAGAGAATACTGCTTGCATGCTTGTGTTTATAGTATGGGGAAGGACTTGATACAGAGAATACTGCTTGCATGCTTGTGTTTATAGTATGGGGAAGGACTTGATACAGAGAATACTGCTTGCATGCTTGTGTTTATAGTATGGGGAAGGACTTGATACAGAGAATACTGCTTGCATGCTTGTGTTTATAGTATGGGGAAGGACTTGATACAGAGAATACTGCTTGCATGCTTGTGTTTATAGTATGGGGAAGGACTTGATACAGAGAATACTGCTTGCATGCTTGTGTTTATAGTATGGGGAAGGACTTGATACAGAGAATACTGCTTGCATGCTTGTGTTTATAGTATGGGGAAGGACTTGATACAGAGAATACTGCTTGCATGCTTGTGTTTATAGTATGGGGAAGGACTTGATACAGAGAATACTGCTTGCATGCGCTTGTTTATAGTATGGGGAAGGACTTGATACAGATAATACTGCTTGCATGCTTGTGTTTATAGTATGGGGAAGGACTTGATACAGAGAATACTGTTGCATGCTTGTGTTTATAGTATGGGGAAGGACTTGATACAGAGAATACTGCTTGCATGCTTGTGTTTATAGTATGGGGAAGGACTTGATACAGAGAATACTGCTTGCATGCTTGTGTTTATAGTATGGGGAAGGACTTGATACAGAGAATACTGCTTGCATGCTTGTGTTTATAGTATGGGGAAGGACTTGATACAGAGAATACTGCTTGCATGCTTGTGTTTATAGTATGGGGAAGGACTTGATACAGAGAATACTGCTTGCATGCTTGTGTTTATAGTATGGGGAAGGACTTGATACAGAGAATACGCATGCTTGTGTTTATAGTATGGGGAAGGACTTGATACAGAGAATACTGCTTGCATGCTTGTGTTTATAGTATGGGGAAGGACTTGATACAGAGAATACTGCTTGCATGCTTGTGTTTATAGTATGGGGAAGGACTTGATACATATAATACTGCTTGCATGCTTGTGTTTATAGTATGGGGAAGGACTTGATACAGAGAATACTGCTTGCATGCTTGTGTTTATAGTATGGGGAAGGACTTGATACATAGAATACTGCATGCTTGTGTTTATAGTATGGGGAAGGACTTGATACAGAGAATACTGCTTGCATGCTTGTGTTTATAGTATGGGGAAGGACTTGATACAGAGAATACGCATGCTTGTGTTTATAGTATGGGGAAGGACTTGATACAGAGAATACTGCTTGCATGCTTGTGTTTATAGTATGGGGAAGGACTTGATACAGAGAATACTGCTTGCATGCTTGTGTTTATAGTATGGGGAAGGACTTGATACATAGAGAATACTGCTTGCATGCTTGTTTATAGTATGGGAAGGACTTGATACAGAGAATACTGCTTGCATGCTTGTGTTTATAGTATGGGGAAGGACTTGATACATATAATACTGCTTGCATGCTTGTGTTTATAGTATGGGGAAGGACTTGATACAGAGAATACGCATGCTTGTGTTTATAGTATGGGGAAGGACTTGATACAGAGAATACTGCTTGCATGCTTGTGTTTATAGTATGGGGAAGGACTTGATACATATAATACTGCTTGCATGCTTGTGTTTATAGTATGGGGAAGGACTTGATACAGAGAATACTGCTTGCATGCTTGTGTTTATAGTATGGGGAAGGACTTGATACAGAGAATACGCATGCTTGTGTTTATAGTATGGGGAAGGACTTGATACAGAGAATACTGCTTGCATGCTTGTGTTTATAGTATGGGGAAGGACTTGATACAGAGAATACTGCTTGCATGCTTGTGTTTATAGTATGGGGAAGGACTTGATACAGAGAATACTGCTTGCATGCTTGTGTTTATAGTATGGGGAAGGACTTGATACAGAGAATACTGCTTGCATGCTTGTGTTTATAGTATGGGGAAGGACTTGATACAGAGAATACTGCTTGCATGCTTGTGTTTATAGTATGGGGAAGGACTTGATACGGAGAATACTGCTTGCATGCTTGTGTTTATAGTATGGGGAAGGACTTGATACAGAGAATACTGCTTGCATGCTTGTGTTTATAGTATGGGGAAGGACTTGATACATATAATACTGCTTGCATGCTTGTGTTCATAGTATGGGGAAGGACTTGATACAGAGAATACTGCTTGCATGCTTGTGTTTATAGTATGGGGAAGGACTTGATACAGAGAATACGCATGCTTGTGTTTATAGTATGGGGAAGGACTTGATACAGAGAATACTGCTTGCATGCTTGTGTTTATAGTATGGGGAAGGACTTGATACAGATAATACTGCTTGCATGCTTGTGTTTATAGTATGGGGAAGGACTTGATACAGAGAATACTGCTTGCATGCTTGTGTTTATAGTATGGGGAAGGACTTGATACAGAGAATACTGCTTGCATGCTTGTGTTTATAGTATGGGGAAGGACTTGATACAGAGAATACTGCTTGCATGCTTGTGTTTATAGTATGGGGAAGGACTTGATACAGAGAATACTGCTTGCATGCTTGTGTTTATAGTATGGGGAAGGACTTGATACAGAGAATACTGCTTGCATGCTTGTGTTGATAGTATGCGGAAGGACTTGATTCAGATAATACTGCTTGCATGCTTGTGTTTATAGTATGCGGAAGGACTTGATACAGAGAATACTGCTTGCATGCTTGTGTTTATAGTATGGGGAAGGACTTGATACAGAGAATACTGCTTGCATGCTTGTGTTTATAGTATGGGGAAGGACTTGATACAGAGAATACTGCTTGCATGCTTGTGTTTATAGTATGGGGAAGGACTTGATACAGAGAATACTGGTTGCATGCTTGTGTGTATAGTATGGGGAAGGACTTGATACAGAGAATACTGCTTGCATGCTTGTGTTTATAGTATGGGGAAGGACTTGATACAGAGAATACTGCTTGCATGCTTGTGTTTATACATTTGCTAACACTAGACAATTGTAAGTAGCTTAGGAAGGATCTCTATCAATGGAATAGGTAAAATAAATTTCAGTCTACCCTTTGAATAAATATGATCCTTCCAAACCTTAAGCCATTCAGTACCGATGACATTTTGTTTTTATCATATTCTGGCATATATTATAAGATTTGTTCAGCTTAGGAAGGACGTTTATCCATTAAAGGTTACATAATATCTCACTTAATCCTTTTAGCTATCATAGATTTGTCCTAAGCTTCATAAAATCGTTTAAGTATTACTGAAATCAAATATTAAATACGTCACCGGTACTGAATGAGTTAAGAAACTAATTGTATAATAACCAAAATATTACTTACCGTACAATACATAAAGGTTTTCTGAAATAGAGTAATATAGAAGATAATAATATTAACAGACAAGGTCATTGATAGATGAATCAATACAAGTTTGAATCCAACCATTACCATGAGTACAACCAAACCAATGTGTATGCATCTTATGGGGATATTGGTAGTTTTTCTGGCTCCCCTTCTTCTTCATGCTTAGCCCCATTAACTCTCAGATTTTATGACGTTTGGCCCATTAATTTGGCGATTTTAAGATAATTCGCTCAATTTCTTTGTCAATATTTAGACTTCTCGTGTCATTTACGCGTTGATTTTTTTCCTGAAGGAGGTTCCTGGGGGGGGTGGGGGGGGTTGCTTAAGCTTGATGGAGGTCTAGGGAGGAAAGTAAATGTAATGATATATATTTTTTTTTTCTATGTCATTGAGGGAGGCAAAAGGCAGAACTGCCTATAGCGAGTGCCTCCCTCATAGTTGAAAGAGTGACAGGGCCAAAATCAAGGGACGTTCGAGCCAAAATGACTGGACACACTGACTTTGAAGCAATTTAAGTCATAGGAAGAGGGAAAGACTGATTCTGGGAGAGAGTTCCAGAGCTCAGCTGTTGAGTAGAAGAAAGTTTGAGAGTAACGTTTCACTCTTGGGTTGGAGAGTTGCACAGAGTAGGGGTGGGATTGAGTTGCAAGACGGGTACCACGTGCCCTACGTAAAGGAGGTGGTATACACTGGGAAAGCTCTGAGGAACACTGATTATTATAGTAGCGATAGAATAGCGAGAGAGATGCAACATTGCGGCGGAGAGAGAGAGATTGCAGAGAGTTGGTGAGTGGACGGGAGTTAATGATACGAAAGGCCTTCCTTTCAACTTTGTCTAGGAGAGCGGTGTGAGAGGAACCTCCCCACACATGTGAACAATACTCAATACAAGGACGCACTATGCCCCTGTACAGAGCAAGAAGCTGTGCAGGGGAAAAGAACCCCCTAAGGCGGTTGAGCACACCCAGCTTCTGGGAGGCTGCCTTAGCAAGACTGGTAATATGGTCCTTCCAACTGAGAGCAGAAGAAAAGGAGACACCAAGAATTGAGAGAAGATGAAGGATTGATTTTTGTATTGTTGAAGAATAAGGGATAGTCTGCTGGGAGTTCCTTACGGGTAGATAGATGGAGATATTGGGTTTTGGAAGCAGTAAAGGTAACAAGGTTTTCTCTGCCCCAATTGGAGAGAGTATTTAGATCATAATTTAAGAGTTCTATGGCTTCATTACGTTTGTCATTGAGGGATTGCTGGCTGGGGCGTTCTGAAAAACTAAGGGAGTAGTGTAAGGTTGAGTCGTCTGCGTATGAATGAATGGGAATTGAGGTACAGTTGAGGAGATCATTTATAAAAATTAGAAAAAGAATAGGAGATAGGACAGAGCCCTGAGGAACACCGGAGTTTATAGGGTGAGGAAGTGAACAATGGCCATCCACAACCGCGGCTATGAAACGGCCGGAAAGGATATTAGAGACAAAGGCACAGATGGAGGGATAGAAACCGAAGGAGGGTAGTTTAGAAATTAAAGATTTGTGCCAGACTCTATCGAAGGCTTTTGATGTCTAGTACAATAGAAAAAGTCTCACCGAAGTCCCGAAAGGAGGATGATCAAGAGTTAGTAAGATATGAAAGAAGATCACCAGTAGAGCGACCCTTAACCCTCGGGACCCAGGCTGCCTGTTAGAAGGACGGTTGCCCGTACCCGGGCGAAATGGCCGAAAAACGTCTAGGCCTAGGCTACCGTATCTTTGTTATTTTAACTGCTAGAAATTTCCCACGCATCCCTAAGCGTAGTGCGGTTTCCAATCTCTAAACTGGCATTGAATAGAGCTCTCTAAGTCAACTGGTTCAGTTGTGATGACAATTTTAGTGGAGAGCATTTTCAGGCGATGTTAGCAATATGACGATCTTTTCACTAATGAAACTACGACATACAGACGTTCAATAACAAACGAGTCTTCTCCTTCTTGTTTTCGGTTTGGTGACGGTGCGACCGACTTTGTTTACATTTGTCCGACGCACGGCGTTCGGATCAAGCTTGCAAGGCTTGCAAGCTTACTGTCTGTCAGAAGGACGCCCGGGTACCTGCCCTTCTGCAGCGGTGTTCTTCCACAAGGACGCCCGGGTAGGAAGGGTTAAGGAAGCCATACTGGCGATCTGAGAGCAGATTATGAGAAGAGAAATGCTTAAGAAATTTGGAAGCAAGAATAGTTTCAAAAACTTTAGAAAGACAAGAGATGAGAGCAATTGGACGATAGTTGGAGGGTTGAGAGCGGTCACCCTTCTTTGGGACAGGTTGAATGTGAGCAAACTTTCAGCATGAAGGGAAGACGTTAGAAGATAGACAGAGACGAAAGAGTTTGCCTAGGCAGGGAGTCAGCACGGAAGCACAGTTTTTGAGAACAACAGGAGGAACACCGTCCGGACCGTACGCCTTATTAGTATTAAGCCCAGAGAGGGTAGAAAGTACATCTTTAGAAGAGATAAGGATATTAGGCATAAGTAAGAGAGAGGAGGGTGGAGAGGGAGGAATAGCACCGGAATCATCCAAGGTGGAGTTTCTAGCAAAAGTTTGAGCGAAGAGTTTAGCTTTGTCAGAGGAAGAAGTGATGGTTGTGCCATCAGAATGGGAAAGGGGAGGGAAAGACGAGGAAGAGAAATTGTTGGAGAGGTTTTTGGCTAGATGCCAGAAAGCTTGGGAAGAGCTAGAGTTGGATAGTTCAGTGTATTTATTATTGATGAAAGAGTGTTTGGCAAGTCGAAGAACAGATTTGGCTTGATTCCGGGCAGAAACATAGGAAGAATGAGAGTCTTTAGTTTTAAGGCGTCGGTACCGTTTGAATGCTTCCTCCTTATTGCGGACAGCAGTAGAACAGGCGTGAGTAAACCAAGATTTTTTAGCATTAGTCTGAGAGAAAGAGAATGGAATGTATGCTTCCATGCCCGATAGGATTACCTCGGTAATGCGTTCAGCACTCTCCGAGGGTCCCCGGCCACGGAAGCAGAAATCATTCCATTCCATATACTGTATATATATATATATATATATATATATCTATACTGTATATATATTTATATATATATATACTGTATACTGTATATATTTATATATATATATTCTTGATATATATATACTTGAGATGGTTCGGCCATATGGAACGTATGGAAAGCGAGAGAATGACTAAGAGGGTGTATGAGAGCGAGGTGGAGGGACAGAGGGGGAGAGGTAGACCGAATATGAGGTGGAAGGATGGAGTGAGGAAGTACATGAACGAAGGTGGTGCTGGTTGGGGGGAGGGGCGTCGACTGACTGGGGACAGAGGTGCATGGGGACGGTTCGTTCGTGGCCACCCCTTCGGGGATCACGGCGTCAGGCAATAGATAGATAGATAGATATATTCTGACATACGGAGTCCTGTATGTTAATTTAAGAGTTAGAATTAGAGTTGAAGGAGTGTCAAACTACCCAAGCGGCGAAGCAGACTAGCGAGCGAACCAGCGAGTGGGAAACCAGCTCGTCCGCATACCAGCAAACAAGCCTTCACACCTGCGTGCGTAATAGGGGACCCTGCAAACTACTTCGATGACCCGACGCTATGACGTATGATCGACGCCAGGAGCCCCCATTGGTCCACGCACCTGCTATGCAGCTCGAGGAGCTATGATAGGGGCGCGCACCATCACTCGCCTCCTGATTCGTTCCTACACCATCATTGTTTAGTATATAAGACCCGAGTAGTGGGCATTCAAATCAGTCTCATTTGGAGTTGGGGAAGGTGAACTTGCAGCTGGAGGAAGACGGGGTGAAGTATTATAATGGGATTTTGACTGTCAGTCAGATTATATAAGTGTGTGTTAAGTATGTTCGGTGTAAACACTTACGTTATGTTGGTTAGTGAGATATGTGATTGGGAATTAACGTTAACGCTACTATTATGTGCTTAACTATTTGATTGCGAATTAACGTTAACGCTACTATTTATGTACTTAACTATTTGATTGGGAATTAACGTTAACGCTACTATTATGTACTTAACTATTTTAGTTGACTAACTTGTGGACTAAAGCAACTCTTTAAGTAATTGGGTTATGATGAAAGTAATACTATTGTTTTATATTAATACTTACGAGTTCTTTAATTTTCTTTTAATTAAGCTTGCATTGCTTAACTGTGCTTAGTACGGTGATGCTATTGTCTCATATTAGTAATATCGCCTTAGAATAACATGGCTGTGTTAATATTACTTCTAGTGATTTCCTAAGCTGAAGAAAATTCTTTTAGCTTCAAAATATTATTTTTGCTTTTCATATTATTTGAGTGAGACCTGAATCGAATCTATGAAGCGATCCTGTAACTTAATTTACTCATAATCAAACCTCAATGTTACGTGGTTAAGAAATACATTTAACTAATTATTAAATATATATCTAACTTTTTATGTGACTTTGATATAAATCCTGATGATAATAATAATATAATACTGTTAACGTAAGACAAGAACCAAGAATAATTACATTAAATATAAATAAAAGGACATATAGAAAACTATCATTTAATTTCAAAAAGGGTAAGAGACAGAAATATTCTTACTTTAATATTTATCTTTCAAGACTTTTTATAGAATTAATAGTCCTTCTTTAGATATAACTTCTTCGGTTCATAACCATAGCCTACTAAGCTTCGGTTAAATAATAATTCTTTATAAATACTACATGACTTTAATTAGTTTCAGTATTTTTCATAATTAAAGAGTATCAGTCAATAAAGGATACTAAGTCCTAAGATCCAAAAGGAAAGGAAGCAACAACAGGAAATAATTTTATTAGATTTTACTTTTGTTTTGCCTTCAGCTGACTGATACCTTAATATATATCTCTGTGCTATCTAGATTCATCGAGTTAACCACTTGAGGATCAAGATACGTAACAATATATATATATATATATATATATATAATTGAGCAATATATACGCCCATCACCCCTTAACCCTTGAGGATTATGTAGTGTTTTGACAGTTTTATTTTAGCTATTTGTAGACGATATTATTCAAATTAGTAAGGATATATGGAAGTCAGAGAGTTAATTAGTAAGGATATATGGAAGTCAGAGAGTTAATTAGTAAGGATATATGGAAGTCAGAGTTAATTAGTAAGGATATGGAAGTCAGAGAGTTAATTAGTAAGGATATATGGAAGTCAGAGAGTTAATTAGTAAGGATATATGGAAGTCAGAGAGTTAATTAGTAAGGATATATGGAAGTCAGAGAGTTAATTAGTAAGGATATATGGAAGTCAGAGAGTTAATTAGTAAGGATATATGGAAGTCAGAGAGTTAATTAGTAAGGATATGGAAGTCAGAGTGTTAATTAGTAAGGATATATGGAAGTCAGAGAGTAATTAGTAAGGATATATGGAAGTCAGAGAGTTAATTAGTAAGGATATATGGAAGTCAGAGAGTTAATTAGTAAGGATATATGGAAGTCAGAGAGTTAATTAGTAAGGATATATGGAAGTCAGAGAGTTAATTAGTTAGGATATATGGAAGTCAGAGTTAATTAGTAAGGATATATGGAAGTCAGAGAGTTAATTAGTAAGGATATATGGAAGTCAGAGAGTTAATTAGTAAGGATATATGGAAGTCAGAGTGTTAATTAGTAAGGATATATGGAAGTCAGAGAGTTAATTAGTAAGGATATATGGAAGTCAGAGAGTTAATTAGTAAGGATATATGGAAGTCAGAGAGTTAATTAGTTAGGATATATGGAAGTCAGAGAGTTAATTAGTAAGGATATATGGAAGTCAGAGAGTTAATTAGTAAGGATATATGGAAGTCAGAGGGCTAATTAGTAAGGATATATGGAAGTCAGAGACTTAATTAGTAAGGATATATGGAAGTCAGAGAGTTAATTAGTAAGGATATATGGAAGTCAGAGAGTTAATTAGTAAGGATATATGGAAGTCAGAGAGTTAATTAGTAAGGATATATGGAAGTCAGAGAGTTAAGTAAGGATATATGGAAGTCAGAGAGTTAATTAGTAAGGATATATGGAAGTCAGAGAGTTAATTAGTAAGGATATATGGAAGTCAGAGAGTTAATTAGTAAGGATATATGGAAGTCAGAGAGTTAATTAGTAAGGATATATGGAAGTCAGAGAGTTAATTCAAATAGTATTTACCCGTTTAATACCAACTGATCCTTCCTAAGTTGTAATATGGCTCATATTATAGAGTACTATTTTATTAGGAGTAGGAAGGGTATATGGAAGTCAGAGAGTTAATTAAGATAACTTTTACCCTTTTAATGCCCTCAGATCTTTCCTAAGTTACATAAGATCGTGTAATGAGAACCTAAATAAACTGTCAAACGCGTCATAATGCTCAAGGGGTTAAACAGTGGAAGCATCTCGATAAGCTTAACCCCTTGATGATAATGACGCGTTTTGACAGTTTATTCTAGCTATCTTGAGATGATTGTATACAGTTTAGGAAGGATCTGTGTGACCTAAAAGGGTTACACTGTCTCAATTAACCCTCTGACTTCCACATACCTTTCCTCATATAAATAAAATGGTCTAAAAATGCCATTTATACTGCTTAGGAAGGGTCAGTGGGCATTAAAAGGGTAAAGCCTATCTCAAATAACACTCTGACTTCAACATACCGTATCTAATCATAATACAATAGTTTACTAATAACCAGGATAAACTGTCAAAACACCATCATAATCCTAATGGGGTTAAATGCAATACAAACATTTAGTTAATTGGAGACCTTGAAGACAACTATAATCATGCATGCCACTGAAACTATGATGAATCGTGGAGATAAGCCAAGCATACAGCCAACCTATTGCAGGCCTTTACCGAAGCTTGCAAGGCACCCAATATACTGTAAGAAAATGCATATAGCCTAGCTCGCAATATAAGACAAAATTAGAAGAACGAGAGGAGAACATGTCGGTGGTGTGCAGAGGAAGAAATGAATGGAGGAAATGAGTGGAAATGGTTGGAAGAAAAATGTGGAAATGAGTTGAGGCAGAATGTGGAAGTGAGTGGAGGCAGAATGTGGAAATGAGTGGAGGCAGAATGTGGAAATGGGTGAAAATAATAGGAAATAAGTTGAAACAGAATGTGTGTCCCTGTGAGGCAAACGGGGGAAAAAAAATATATGGCAAAAGGGGAAAAAAAAAATATATGTGTGTATGAACAAATGAGGGAAAGAAATGGGGGGGTGATGAAAGGGGAGGGGATGAGAGAGCATGAAGGACAAAGAGCCTGATGATAACCACCCTTGGGCAACAAAGGGGAAGGGATGAAAGAGCATGAAGGACAAAGAGCCTGATGATAACCACCGTTGGTCAACAAAGGGGAAGGGATGAGAGAGGATGAAGGACAAAGAGCCTGATGATAACCACCGTTGGTCAACAAAGGGGAAGGGATGAGAGAGGATGAAGGACAAAGAGCCTGATGATAACCACCGTTGGTCAACAAAGGGGAGGGGATGAGAGAGGATGAAGGACAAAGAGCCTGATGATAACCACCGTTGGTCAACAAAGGGGAAGGGATGAGAGAGGATGATGGACAAAGAGCCTGATGATAACCACCGTTGGTCAACAAAGGGGAAGGGATGAGAGAGGATGATGGACAAAGAGCATGATGATAACCACCGTTGGTCAACAAAGGGGAAGGGATGAGAGAGGATGATGGACAAAGAGCCTGATGATAACCACCGTTGGTCAACAAAGGGGAAGGGATGAGAGAGGATGAAGGACAAAGAGCCTGATGATAACCACCGTTGGTCAACAAAGGGGAAGGGATGAGAGAGGATGAAGGACAAAGAGCATGATGATAACCACCGTTGGTCAACAAAGGGGAAGGGATGAGAGAGGATGATGGACAAAGAGCATGATGATAACCACCGTTGGTCAACAAAGGGGAAGGGATGAGAGAGGATGAAGGACAAAGAGCATGATGATAACCACCGTTGGTCAACAAAGGGGAAGGGATGAGAGAGGATGATGGACAAAGAGCATGATGATAACCACCGTTGGTCAACAAAGGGGAAGGGATGAGAGAGGATGAAGGACAAAGAGCATGATGATAACCACCGTTGGTCAACAAAGGGGAAGGGATGAGAGAGGATGATGGACAAAGAGCCTGATGATAACCACCGTTGGTCAACAAAGGGGAAGGGATGAGAGAGGATGAAGGACAAAGAGCCTGATGATAACCACCGTTGGTCAACAAAGGGGAGGGGATGAGAGAGGATGAAGGACAAAGAGCCTGATGATAACCACCGTTGGTCAACAAAGGGGAAGGGATGAGAGAGGATGATGGACAAAGAGCCTGATGATAACCACCGTTGGTCAACAAAGGGGAAGGGATGAGAGAGGATGATGGACAAAGAGCATGATGATAACCACCGTTGGTCAACAAAGGGGAAGGGATGAGAGAGGATGATGGACAAAGAGCCTGATGATAACCACCGTTGGTCAACAAAGGGGAAGGGATGAGAGAGGATGAAGGACAAAGAGCCTGATGATAACCACCGTTGGTCAACAAAGGGGAAGGGATGAGAGAGGATGAAGGACAAAGAGCATGATGATAACCACCGTTGGTCAACAAAGGGGAAGGGATGAGAGAGGATGATGGACAAAGAGCATGATGATAACCACCGTTGGTCAACAAAGGGGAAGGGATGAGAGAGGATGAAGGACAAAGAGCATGATGATAACCACCGTTGGTCAACAAAGGGGAAGGGATGAGAGAGGATGATGGACAAAGAGCATGATGATAACCACCGTTGGTCAACAAAGGGGAAGGGATGAGAGAGGATGAAGGACAAAGAGCATGATGATAACCACCGTTGGTCAACAAAGGGGAAGGGATGAGAGAGGATGAAGGACAAAGAGCATGATGATAACCACCGTTGGTCAACAAAGGGGAAGGGATGAGAGAGGATGATGGACAAAGAGCATGATGATAACCACCGTTGGTCAACAAAGGGGAAGGGATGACAGAGGATGAAGGACAAAGAGCATGATGATAACCACCGTTGGTCAACAAAGACGGGAGAGACGCCAGAACCCTTAGTAAACACCCACTGGACAACTATACTCTATTCATTATAAGGTGGCCAGAAATAGTGACCCCTAACAAAGGAATACAAGCAACAACAGACTTGATATAATAATAATACTAATACTAATACTAATAATAATAATAATTAATAGTAGCAACAACAGAATTGATATAATAATAATACTAATACTAATACTAATAATAATAATAATTAATAGTATTGTTATTATTACTATTATTATTATTATTATTATAATTATTATTATTATTATTATTATTAGTGTGTTTATTATTAGTATGTAAGCTACCGAAGTCTCCCAACAGGGTGCAGAAACAACAGTACAGATTGAATCCACACAAAATACCCGAATGCACTGGAGAAAAACAACGGCAACTACGATACAAATAAAATAAAAATTGAAAATGACAAAGAAACTGCCCTAGGTAGAGAGCCCAGAGGGATAAAGTATGTATTATTAAGTCCTTACTAGGGTACTTGATTAAATACAATTATTGCCATAATAATCAAGTTACAGAGGCTAGGGGTCACGATGTCTAGCCTACCTATAATGAATGGAGAATACAATTTTCAATATACTGTATATAACCAATGACAAAGTATACAATATATTACAAATAATGCAACCTAAGATGCATTTCATGACAAAACATAAATATTATGTATTAATATATAGCTAGTACTTTTGTAGGTTTCATATCGTGAATTGTATTAAGAGGGAAATGTTTATTTGTTTACGTATTATCTTGTTTGTGTCATCCCTAGACCTCCATCAATCTTATAATTATAAACATCCACAATATCCCCCTTCTAGATAAATTTTGTACATTTTTCGGTATAAAAATGTTCTGGCCGAAAGCCGATTACTCTTTAATGTGCAGGCTCACTATCGCTCGCCAGGAAAAAATCGACACCTAAATGGCACGAAAGGTCTTAATATTGACAAAGAAATAGGGTGAAAAGTCTTAAAATCGACAAACTAATGGAAGGAAAGTCTTAAAATATCAAAACTAAGGGACTAAGCACAAGGGAGAAGGGGTTCCAGATAAAACAACTATCTCCCCTTAAATATATCCAGACTACTCATAGTAAGTAATGGTCCAGACACCAACTGTCCTTTGGCCGTATAAACGTATCCGTAAGAGCGTTCAGTCCTTAATGAACTGGGAAACTAAGATTAAAACAGATGCATGAGCTTAGCTGTCCAAGGTTGACTAAACACAAGGAGTGGTTGCAGTATACTGTACATATATATATATATATATATATATATATACAGTATATTTAATACTAATGGTGCATGATTAGTGAAAACAGGTTACATAGGTTTATGAATGCAAACACTCTGAAACATATACAGCAAGACAGAAGTGAGTCTTTGGCAAGAAGTTTAAATACAATAATCAAGTTGCAATATGATGGATAAAACCCGAGAGAAGTATGTGTGTTATGTAGGTATAAATCAGTGCTTATTATGAATATATATAGTGTCTGTAAAGTAGGTGTTGTAAGGCAATATATACAGAGTCAAAGATACTTCAGAGGTTACCAATGGAGACGTTGAATAAGTTCTAAAATCAGTGATTGTTTTAATCTTAGGCTGCATTATCCAGTGAAGGTTGTCAGAGTCTCGCTTCGTCTTCTTGATTGTGGCTGGGGAGCTGCTCGTTATGCTTCTTCTTCTTCTGTAATTCTTCTTCTTGCTATGCTTCTTAGGTTTGGTAGCAGAGCAAGTGTTGCTGAACTCTCTTGGTGACTCAAAGTTTTTTTCTGAATGAGGTTGCAGTCTGCCAAGGGTTGCTGAGGTTAAGGGGGTTGGTGGGATAGTGGCTGGAGACAGGGGAGAGAATAGGGTTGCAAGGGGGGGGGGGGGGGAGATTACCACAATAACAATGGTGGTGGTGGAGGGGGCCCTACACACACACACACACACACACAGACACCATATTATACTTAAGGTAGAATTTTGCCGGACGGTACGGGGATTAAGGGGAGCTTTGTATCCATTTGGTCATATAATGATTTATTAAATATTTTGTTTTTTTCCCAAGACCTCCATCAAGCTTGCATGATATACTGGTAAGGGGAGGTTTAAAGTCTGTTCCACTGACCTCCATCAAGCTTAAATACCCCCCCGCCCCCCTCGAGATAAATGTGTACAATTAATATTCTTCATATTACAGGCTCGCTATCGCTTTCCTGGATCGACACCTAAATGGCACGAGAGGTCCTAATATTGACAAAGAAATGTGGTGCAAGGTCATAAAATCCCAAAACTAATAGGCTGAACGTCTAATAATCTCAACACAAATGGGGCTAAGCATGAGAGAGAAGGGGGTCTAGAAAACGACATATCTCCCCTTAAAGAGATTGTCACAATATATAATTCTAAATCAGAAGGCGCTACACAACAATTGCCTGAAAATAAACAAACTTGCCGGAAAAATTGCTTGTGTGACACCGGCTTACCCAAGGCCGGGAACCTGTAAAGGGAGATGGGTCGCTTTTCTAGACCCCTTTACCCTCATGTTTAGCCCCATTGAGATAATAAGACGCTCGCCCTATTAATTTGATGATTCTAAAAAGACCTTTCACTCCATTTATTTGTCAATATTAGGACCTTTCGTGTAATTTAGGTGTTGATTATTTCCTGGCGAGCGATAGCGAGCCTGTAATATTAGGAGGAACCGGCCTTTGGTAGACATTTTTCTACCAAAACAAAAAATCAAATTTATCTTGAAGGCGGGTCTAGGGGGTGTATTTTTTAAAGCTTGATGGAGGTATAGCGAGGAAACTAATACAATAATTAATGCATAAATAAACCGACCAAAATATAAATCCTATCCCCTTTTCAGTGCGATAATGTATTTTTCCCGGACATAACAAATGGGTGATTCCGGGTATTTCACGATTGGGGCGAAATACGTAGCTTCGTTTAACGGGGGATGGGGGATTTTTCTGACCCCCTTCTCCCTCATGTTTAGCCCCATTAGTACGTTTGCCCCATTAGTTTGGCGATTTTAAGATTTTTCCCCCATTTGTTTGCCCATAGTAAGACCTTTCATACAATTTAGGCGTCGTTTTTTTCCTGGCGAGCGATAACACACCTATAATTTAAGATAAACTGGCCATTGGATGGGACATTTTTCTATCGAATAATTTACACATTTATCTTGAAGGGGGTCTTTGGGTGGGGGTGGGGGGGGGGAGGGGGGGGCGGTTTGCTTAATGGAGGTCTAGGGAGGAAACTAAACATATAATAATAAGATAAATGTACACGCAAATAAATACGACCATCCCTTAACAAGCGGAACATTTAGGTTATTAACCCCTTCAGACTCATATGACACAGAGGTTGCCAGATTAGCAATAAGAAATAGAGTTCTCTCACTCTTATAATTACCTCTCCAAAATTAGTTTTCTGCCCACAGCTAACTCAAAGACAACTGCAGAGGTTGAAGTAACTAAACTAAAGGTTTCTAAATACCCCTGATGGTAACACAGGTTTTAAAGTATCCCTAATAGGCTCAAAATTGCGTCATATGTCGGAGAGGGTTAATGAGCGTCGAGTTAGTAGAAAACATTCTTTGTGGGTCGTGGGTGAATCAAATTTAAAAACAAAAATACTTCGTTAAGTTAGTTACGAGCTTAGAGTTGGAGTAGAAATTACTAATATATGTTGTTAGTATGGGAGGCAATATCCTTAATTACTAATATATGTTGTTAGTATGGGAGGCAATATCCTTAATTACTAATATATGTTGTTAGTATGGGAGGCAATATCCTTAATTACTAATATATGTTGTTAGTATGGGAGGCAATATCCTTAATTACTAATATATGTTGTTAGTATGGGAGGCAATATCCTTAATTACTAATATATGTTGTTAGTATGGGAGGCAATATCCTTAATTACTAATATATGTTGTTAGTATGGGAGGCAATATCCTTAATTACTAATATATGTTGTTAGTATGGGAGGCAATATCCTTAATTACTAATATATGTTGTTAGTATGGGAGGCAATATCCTTAATTACTAATATATGTTGTTAGTATGGGAGGCAATATCCTTAATTACTAATATATGTTGTTAGTATGGGAGGCAATATCCTTAATTACTAATATATGTTGTTAGTATGGGAGGCAATATCCTTAATTACTAATATATGTTGTTAGTATGGGAGGCAATATCCTTAATTACTAATATATGTTGTTAGTATGGGAGGCAATATCCTTAATTACTAATATATGTTGTTAGTATGGGAGGCAATATCCTTAATTACTAATATATGTTGTTAGTATGGGAGGCAATATCCTTAATTAACATTTGCTAATTAATATAATTACTTCTAATACAGAATTATTTTCTCAAGTAGATATATAAATTATGTGTACATAATTATTAAATTTCGCATTAGGTACACCATTAGTGAAATATGCAACACATAATGCACATATAATTGCCTGCAGTCTTTACCTAGGGAGTATGACTAGATATTGTTATATAAAAGAAAAATTAGGGTTGGGAAAGTTATTATGAAAACGGTAATACATTAACATTCCTCATTATTTTGAAGTGTTATATTATTATATTGTCAGTACTTTCGTAGACCTGAAATAAAAATAAAATAGTGAGATGACTCAAGAAATATGCAATACTGAATTCACTAAACAAATTGAGTAGCTTAGGGGACGAACAATTTCTGTATACCCTGAAGCGTAAAGTGTCATTTATAAAATTATATTAAATTATACAAAGCATAGACTACAGTAGATCTGGACTGGACACGGACATGGAACTTTGCAGTATGGGACCCAAAATTGGAAAACGAACCCCCAAATTTGAACCTCGAACCCTCGAAAATATCAAATGTTCGCGGTTTCGTGGTTTGAACTTGGGGTTTCTCCGATTTTGGGTCCCTTACTGCAAAGTTCCATTTTCGTGTCTAGTCCAGATCTACTGTAGTCTATGTATAAAGTTATGAATGTTTTTCTTCCCGGAAAAAAGCATATGTATATTTTGAAGCACAAATAAGTGCATAAGTTAAACTAGAAAGGATGAAAGTCGTGCCGTTAGAATTATGCGTTTTTCTATTTTTCGTATAAGCTTTAGGTTTTATTATTTTTAATTTTTAGAGTCCCCTTCTCCCTCATCTTTAGCCCCATAAGTTTGTTATATAATGCATGCTATTTACGTATCGATTCTTTTCTTGGCAAACAATCGCGAGCCTACAATTTAGAAATACCCAGCCTTTGACGGGGGGGGGGGGGGGATTTTTTTTTACAGAAAAATTAACATATATACCGTATTTTGGGGGTATTTCTTATTAATCGTGTGGAGGTCTAGTGAAGAAAGAACAACAATATATTACAGTATTAAACAAACAAATATAAATCTCCCCCTAATGGAAATGCTTGTTTTATATAATTTCATAAGACATTTTCAATAGTTTTTAGTAATACAATATTTAGACAATATCTGCAGGAGAAATGTACAGGTGTCGACGTTCTTTTAACTGAATTCTGGCTACTATTATACGGGTTAGTTCAGTTTAAAAAGGGCCTACAACAATTATCAGGCTTCTAACTATCTCATTTAACTCTTTTTACTACGACAGATCCTTCTTAAATTGCACTCAACCGTCTAAATATAGCTAGAATATAATTATAAAAAACGTCGCCGGTACAAAAGTGGTTAAGACCGCTTGTTTAAACACGATTGTAAATAATATAATACAGTACTGCAATTGTTTATCTCAAGTTAATCTTCATAATGCCTTCACACGGTTCCATGTCAGTTGAACCAGTGCCACTTCAACCAGTGCCACTTTAACCAGTGCTAACTCAACCAGTGGCCACTTCAACCAGTGACCATTTCAACCAGTGAACATTTTAACCAGTAACCTAACCTAACCTAACCTAACCTACTGGTTAAAATGGTCACTGGTTGAAGTGGCCACTGGTTGAAGTGGCCAATGGTTGAGTTAGCACTGGTTAAAGTGGCACTGGTTGAAGTGGCACTGGTTCAACTGACCTGTCACCCCTTCACACAATTGTAGATCAAATAGTATATTGTAAAATATTATCGCTTTGCAGATTATGACACATTGTTTAAGTTCATTATGGATATAATTAGACGATTTATGCAATTTAGGAAGGATCTGTGGGTAATATAAGGGTAAAGACTATCTCAATTAACACTTTGACTCCCACATATCTTTCCTAATCTGAATAAAGTCGTCTAAAAATAGGAAGCACCCAACATCTCAAAGCTTTAATTAATAATCTTGGGGCCTCGTAAGAGTTACAGGCTACAGAGCAGCATACAGTCCCGAGGTTGAGACATAGAAAAACCAAAAAATAATAGTATGTGATGATAATTGCGTCATGGTACTGAAGGGGTTTAAACCCGCTTGTTTTAATCACTGTTCTAAATGATATAATAATGTAAATACTAATATCCAGTTAATCATCAAAACGCATTCACACAATTGTAGATCAAACTTAATATTGCAATATAATAAGTAGAGGTGTGAGGTGAAGCTGAACGGTCAGGCTATGGAGATCGTCAGATCTTTTAAGTATCTGGGCAGTGTGTTGAGTAAAGATGGGACTGTGGATGAGGAGGTGCGGGAGAGGGTGCAACAGGGGAAGAGGGTTGTAGGAACGTTGAAAGCAGTAACAAGAAATAGGGTGGTCAGTATGGAAGTGAAGAAGTCCTTGCATGACAGTGTGGTAATCCCGACACTAACTTACGGAAGCGAAGCATGGACGTTCGGGAAGAGACTCAGACCAAGAGTGAGACTTTCGGGAAGAGACTCAGACCAAGAGTGAGAGCGGTGGAAATGAGTTACTTGAGAAGTGCGTGCAGAGTTACATGGAGGGATAGACAGACGAATGAGGAAGTAAGAAGGAGGTGTGGTGTGGGGGTAGATGTGCTGGAAAGGAACAACTTGAGATGGTTCGGCCATATGGAACGTATGGAAAGTGAGAGATTGACTAAGAGGATGTACGAGAGCGAGGTGGAAGGACAGAGAGGGAGAGGTGAACCGAAGGAGAGGTGGAAGGATGGAGTGAGGAAGTATATGAATGAAGGCGGTGCTGGTTGGGAGGAGGGGCGTCGACTGACTGGGGACAGAGGTGCATGGGGGCGGTTCGTTCGTGTCCACCCCTTCTGGGATCACGGCGTCAGGCAATAGATAGATAGATAGAATAAGTAGAATGACAGAATGAAAAACTGTTCATCAAGTAACTCGGTTAATTATATGAATCGGGAAACCAACGAATGAAACTTAAATACGATGTTGGAAATAATTATCATGCCTATGAGTTTGTTTAAATACATAGGATATACAGTATATATTTTCTATATATATATTTTTTTTTAATCACCATTCGCCTCCAAACAGCGAGCTAAATGTTCCACGAAGAGCGGCTGCAAAATAAAACATTACCAGACAATGGAATTCCATTTTTGAGGGGTTCAGTGGGAGACAGGGAGAGGGGAGGATAACTAACCCCTTCAGTACTGTCGACGATCATTTTGCTTTACCTTGGCTACTATTAACCCGGCAAATGCTAGACTATGATATTTGAAACGTCCCGCCATACGGAGGTATTTTGGTTCATTCCTGATGAAAATCGTAATTTTACCCTAAATATTGTTATTACTTATTCATATGACCCTATTTTACGTTTAATGTGTCACATATGTAGGAATGGTAGCAAGTAATACTTTATTTTTTCCTTGCTGAACTTCCACCAAGTTTATATATAACACCCCCACTAAGTCCCTTCGAGATAAACTCGGTTCCTACTAAATTACTAAATTACAAAAGGTAATTTAAAAAATTAGCAAAGAAATAGGGCGACAGATCACAAAATCGCAACACTAATCGGGGCATTGTCTTAAAATGTCATCACTAATGGGGCTAGGTGTATGCTGTTTTTAGAGCTTCCTCCCTGGAACTCCATCAAGCTTATTAAAACACTCCCTAAGACCTCCCTTCCAAATATTTTTGTACATTTTTCGTTAGAAAAATATCCCAGACGGAGGCTGGTTCCTACTAAATTACAGGCTCGCTATCGCTCGCCAGGAAAAGTAATCAACAACTTAATGGCATGAAAGGTCTTACCATTGACACGGAAATAGGGCAATAGGTCACAAAACCGCAACACTAATCAGGCAAACGTTTTTAAATCTCATTACTAATGAGGCTAGACATAAGGGAGAAGGGGGTCCATAAAAAAAACCATATACCTCCCCTTAAACTTTTGTGGAGGAGCGCCTGAATAATAAAACGCTGGTGGTTCAGTGTGAGACAGGGAGGGAGGAGGACAGTTAACCAATTAAGTACCGGTGTCCTCCTTTTAACTATGACTACGTTATTCTGTCTAACCCCCAGAGTGCCAGGTCCGTATACATACGGACTCGCAGACAAAAATTTGTAGTGCCGAAAATAGGATACCCACGCCTTCCATATTCATACCACAAGTACCCTACCCTTCAACCTCCCTCCCCCCCCCCCCTCCTCATCCCCTCATACCTCCCAAACACCACTTAAATGACATGTAAATATATGTGTATTAGAATTTAAGAATGAATATAATTATAAGAATATTTACCAGTGATTAAATATAATAATGCTTTGTGACAATCATTAGTGTAAGTGTAAGGGATAAAAGACAAGCCCAATGCATTCTAATGAGAAATAATTGAAGATAATGTGACATAAATACTTGTATGTGTGTGTGTGTGTGTGTGTGTGTGTGTATAATAATAATAATAATAAGAAGAAGAATAATAATAGACGGTTTATTGATGATTGCAGCCGTAGGCTGACAATGTACAGAGGAACAGGGTTTCGCTTAACTCTAACTTATATTATCTTATAATAAGGACCAAAGCATGAGGTTGTATAAGAGCTGTTTGACGAGATCACTATTATGTACTAGGTTGGCAGATGATTTTCCAGATTGAGATATTATATTGTATAGGAGCTGTGTGTGTGTTTGTGTGTGTGTGTGTGTGTATGTGTGTGTGTGTGTGTGTGTGTGTGTGTGTGTGTGTGTGTGTGTGTGGCGTAATTTGCAGACCCGTAGCTCGTCTCCTGAGTGTTTACATCCCCATAACAATTGTGCATCGAAAAAAGCAATTCATACTTCATGCTGATATATTACTAATACTCTCAAAGTGTGTTTGCGAAGACAAAAATTAACTCAATATTTTTTACAAAATGCATATTTTATTTTTTTGCATAACCATATACTGTATATGGTTCCTCTCATGCACGTACCTACATCACATAAATATGCTTGCGTACTATAGGCAGTTCATACTCAACATAACACTACTTGAAATGCCTGCATTTGTTGAAACCAGACGGTGGGAGCAATTGGAGGTCTGCCAAGAGAAAATTAGTCTATGGTATCTACATCGATACTTTCAACTCACTAAATACGACATTGTCTACATACTGTACAGTAATTTTGGATGGAAATGGACTGGGTGACTGCCTTACTGCAATCCTTACATTTTCATCCAACATGATAGATTTAGCCAATAACAATATAATGGTAAATCGGCTGGCACTGGGAGTGACACAAGGTCAAGGTCAATAAGCATTCTGTGGGTTAAGAGGAGCCTCCACCAATCAACAGACTTTCAACTGTCTCACATATCCATTTTTACTACTAGAGATCCTTTTGTAATAAATTTGTAACTTTCCGATCGATAGGTGTCCTGGTCGAAGGCCGGTTCCTACCTTATTACAGGCTTGCTATCGCTCCCCAGGAAAGAAACTCGACACCTCAAAGGCACGGAAGGTCTTTATATTGATAAAGAAATGAGGCAATAGGTCATACAATCGCACAACTAATGGGACAAACATCTTAAATTCGCATAGCTAATGGGGCTAGACATGAGGGAGAAGGGGGCCTAGAGAAAAAAACCGAAACAATATACCTCCCCTTAAACTTTCCACGAAGAGCGTCTGAAAGAATACAACAATGCCGGGCCCTGGTATCGAATTGTTCAGTGGTCCAGTGGGAGACAGAGAGAGTGCGGGACAATTAACATGCAGGGAAATTAATGTTTGAAAAGTGTGTGTGTGTGTGTGGGGGGGGGGGGGGGGGGTATTCAAACAAAACAAAGACGGGGGAAGAAAGAATTGGTCCGAAGTTTGTGAACGACTCGGCAACATATTGTGCCATGACACACACATGCACACACGTACATATACACACACACACACACACACACAAACACTGGCGTACATACCCACACATGCACACTCTAGCGTTCATACACGCACACACACAAACGCGTACACACACATTCCATAGCTGCGGTTGTGGACGGCCATCGCTCACTTAGGCTACTCATCCTATCAACTCCAGTGTTCCTCAGGGCTCTGTCCTATTCTCTTTCTAATTTTCAGAAAATAAATTTCTCAACTACACCTCCAGTTCCATCCATTTGTACGCAGACAATTCTACCTAACACTACTCCATTAATTTTCCAGAACGCCCCAGCCAGCAATCCCTCAGAGACAAACATAATGAAGCCATATAACGCCTATCTTCTGATCTAACTAATATTTCTAAATGGGGTAGATAAAAACCTTGTTGCCTTTAATTCTTCCAAAACCCAATTTATCCATCTATTTACCCGTCCAGAACCCCCAGAGGATTATCCCTTATTCTTGAACAATACAAAAATCAATCCTTCATCTTCTCTCAATATTCTTGGTGTCTCTTTTTCTTCTGCTCTCACTTGGAAGAACCATATTTCCATTTGCTAAGGCAGCCTCCCAGAGGCTGGGTGTGCTCAGCCACCTCAAGGGGTTCTTTACCCCTGCGCAGCTTCTTGCTCTGTACAGGGGCCCAGTGCGTCCTTGTATTGATTATTATTTACATTTGTGGGGAGGATCCTCTCACACCGCACTCCTAGACAGAGTAGAAAGGAAAGCCTTTCGTATCATTATTTCCCGTCCACTCACCAACTCTCTGCAAACTCTTTCTCTCTTCGCCGCAATGTTGCATCTCTCTCACTATTCTCCCTCATGTTTAGCCCCATCAGTTTTGAAATTATTAGACGCTCGCCTCATTCCTCTGACGATTTTAAAACCTTTCGCCTCTTTTCGTTGTCAATTTTAAGAACATTCGTACCATTTAGGTGTCGAATTTTTCCTGAAGAGCGATAGCGAGCCTGTAACTTTGGACCAAAAAATGTAAACATTAATCTCATAGAGGGATCTTGAGGATTTGTGTTAAGCTTGATGGAGGCCTAGAGAGGAAACTAAAATAATACAGATAAAAGTATATGATAAAATAAATAAAACATAACCCCTTAAATTTGATACTGAATCTGAGGTAAATTATGCAGCCTGTGAAAAACTTGGATAAGGAGGGGGAAGTTTTGAAGGGGGGATAATGAAGATCCCACGGCCAGTCTAATTAATCAAGGTTTAATGTTTATATATAAATTGATGAGGGGGGATTTCTTGTCGTTTTGTTCATAAGTGTTTTTAAGGTTAATGGTCGTTGTTGTGCATTGGAAGGCAGGAACATTAAACTAATATTACTGATGCCCACGTGAAAATGACACATGTGAAAAGAGTTGAAATTAATATATATATATATAACAAATTTAGAAATATAGTCAAACACCCACCCCAAGGCAAAATAGAGAGGCGGATGGACTTCATCAGGCCAAAGCCACCTGTCGTAATCGGTTTTCTGTTATAACTATGACAAACCAGATATCTCTATAATATCTGGTGTAGAGTGTTTGACTTTAAACAAAAAATAGTATAGTACTAATGAAATAGTCAAAATCAGGGAGTCAATACATTTTAGGAAGTCAAGTGTGTAGTCAGAAGTAGAGTACACAACAATCAGTTAGTTTACATTGGGGAAGTCACATTTCGTTGTCAGATATCGAAGACAGGATCCGTTAATGATGTCAAAAGTACTGAACAATATTTAGCATTAAATAAAGTGAGGTTGAGCTCTGGGAGGCAGGGGAAGCTAAGCCCTCTCTCTGACAGGATCAGCCCATCTCCTTGGCATCAAAGTTCTGGTAATAAAACGTCGACATATTCAGTAGATGCAGTGTGCGGTCAATGGCGTCATCATTATTAGCCGAGATGTTCTTCACAAATTTACTCAAATCATTTCTAACAGTACTAAGCTGGTGATTCTTGAAATATGTCACTTAGTATAATATTTTTCTGTTTATTGTAGTTCAAATATGAAATTGGAAGTTTGTTAAATTGTCTTTTCACGAGGTATATTTCATATCCTTGTTTCAACAATTGTCTAATAAGGATCTTACAAGCCTCTAAAAAGTCTTTATATTTTGAACAGATTCTACTATAGCGTATTCTTTAGGAAGACAAAACTCCATAGTTTTGTCTTTTGGGGATATTTCCGCAAAGAAAGGGAAAGTTAAGGGAAAGTAAACACCCACACACACACATACAGAGAGAGACAGAGAGACAGAGAGAGAGAGAGAGAGAGAGAGAGCGAGAGCGAGCGGTGTAAGTGTTTCCCGACCTTCTATGGCACCCCTAGTTAATTGGTTTGTTTGCAGCTTTGTAGAGTTGGGGGGATGGAGTTACAGGGGAGGTATTTGTTTTGTGTTGACCCCCACATCCCACATGTTTAACCACATTAATTATGAGATTTTTAGACGTTCGCCCCATTAGCTTGGCGATTTAAAAACCTTTCGCCCTATTTCTTTGTCAATATTAAGACCATTTGGGCCATTTAGGTTTATATTTTGTATAATATAAATATATATACAGTATATATATATATATATATATATATATATATTTTTTTTTTTTTTTTTTTTTTTTTTTTTTCTATGTGATTGAGGGAGGCAAAAGGCATAACTGCCTATAGCGAGTGCCTCCCCCATAGTTGAAAGAGTGACAGGGCCAAAATCAAGGGACGTTCGAGCCAAAATGCCTGGACACACGGAGTTTGAAGCAATTTAAGTCATAGGAAGAGGGAAAGACTGATTCTGGGAGAGAGTTCCAGAGCTCAGCTGTTGAGTAGAAGAAAGTTTGAGAGTAACGTTTCACTCTTGGGTTGGAGAGTTGCACAGAGTAGGGGTGGGATTGAGTTGCAAGACGGGTACCACGTGCCCTACGTAAAGGAGGTGGTATGCACTGGGATAGCTCTGAGGAACACTGATTATTATAGTAGCGATAGAATAGCGAGAGAGATGCAACATTGCGGCGGAGAGAGAGAGATTGCAGAGAGTTGGTGAGTGGACGGGAGTTAATGATACAAAAGGCCTTCCTTTCAACTTTGTCTAGGAGAGCGGTGTGAGAGGAACCTCCCCACACATGTGAACAATACTCAATACAATACTTTATACAATAAATATATATATATATATATTTTCTTTAATGCATACAAGGTTAAAGGAAATAGCAGTATCAGCATTCAATATTTTATTATTGTGCGTTTCAATATTTCTGATTAATTTCCGTTGGGGTTTTGTCAGCAGGTGGAGGAGGTTAGCAAAGTGCATGTTGATTCGGCGTTTCGCTAGGCATCTAGCATTTTCAAGAGAATTATTCAAATGTACAAAATTACGGATATATATACAAAAGAGTGGCTCGGGGGGCGATGAGGGGGTGGGGCTACTGTCTTCTATTGGTTGAGGGTAGCTTGCTTGCGAGTCGCTTACTGGTTCTCGATTTTGAGAGTACCATTTCTTAAGGTGGTGGTTAATGAGAATTCCAACAACGGACATCTTCCCTTCCTCGACATACTAGTCTCCATGAACGATCTTGGGTTCAAAACCACAGTCTACACCAAACCCACAAACACCGGACAATGCCTCAATGGTGATAGTGAATGCCCCCGCCGTTATCTTCTATC
Source organism: Paralithodes platypus (assembly GCA_032716605.1). Taxonomy (NCBI): domain Eukaryota; kingdom Metazoa; phylum Arthropoda; class Malacostraca; order Decapoda; family Lithodidae; genus Paralithodes; species Paralithodes platypus. The sequence continues at coordinate 36,507,051 of CM064548.1, read as the reverse complement.
CACCATCTCGGCCTACGTCAGGAGAGCCCTCACACACTGCACTACCTAGGGAGACACCCACCAGGAACTTGAAAGACTCTCCCAAGTTCTGGTAAATAATGGGTACTCTAATTCAGATGTCGCCAGCACCATTAACCACCACCTTGAGAAATGGTACTCTCAAAATCCTTCTAACACAAACACATCAAATAAAATCAAGATCTTCTACAGTAACTACATGTCCTCTGACCACGAAACTGACGAATCCGTCATGAATGAAATAATCAACAAACATGTCGTCCCCACCAACCCTGACACCAAAATTAAGTTAATCATATACTACAAATCTCCCAAGACCTCCAACCTTGTTCTCCATAATAGACCTGCCTCCACCAAATTGAAGAGCCCGATGAACGATGACCATGTGATATACCAACACACTTGTAAATATGAGGACTGTGGGCCTCATTCCTATATTGGTATGACTCAGACTCGTCTATCCCGTCGAGTAACTCTTCAAAGACCATTATCTCTTCTTGAACCCCCACCCCTTACCAGTGACGATTTAAATAAACACACCTCCATAATCGACAAAGAAAATATTCCAGAAGACTACCTATTCTTGAAGCCCTCTATATTCAAGCCTTAAATCCAAGCATAAACAACCAAACACTTGACTTGCAAATATTACCGTCTTCTAAACGACACTACCCCACCACGGCCCCCGCCCCAAGCCCCTCTTCATCACCTCCTACTGCTACGCATCCCGTCGCGCAAGCTACTACCCCCAGCAGCCAACCAGTGATGACCTCGCCCGCCCCCCTTATTCTTCATACTATTCCTGCCTCTACACACCTTGACACGCAAGCCTCCTCGCGCAGGACGTCTAACATCCAATCACCGATGACTTCACCCACCCTCAGCCAACCACCGACGAGAAGCAGTAAGCGACTCGCAATCAAGCTACCCTCAACCAATAGAAGACAGTAGCCCCACCCCCTCATCGCCGCCCCGAGCCACTCTTTTGTATATATATCCGTAATTTTGTACATTTTAATGTGGGAACCCTGGCCTGTGTTGTTGGCAAAGCTGGTTTCGATCAGCGGGGTTAAGCAACATGGGGTCTGGTCAGTAGTTGGATGGGTGACCGCCTGGTACCAGCACACAGCTGCTGGGTGGGTTGGGGGCCTTGTACCAGCAGGTAGAAGCTGAATGGGTGAACGCCCAGTGCCAACACGGATCAGATGTTGCCACACATACATGGGGTGGGTGAAATTTCCCTGGCTTGCCACCAGGGTCCAAGTACCCCAGGAGTGTTGAACAAACTCCAATCCCAGTGTAGTTCCGTCTCACTCAGACGAAAATGAGCACCTGGACACGTGGCACAAATGAATCCAGGGACCTGATTGGTGGCTTCCTGCAACCAATCAAAATACACGAGCATGAGAACTTGGCTAGCCACCAGGATTGCTCATAAGTCATTGGGCTGACTTGCTCTCGTGTTAGCCTTGTCCCACCCATACATAAAGGTGGGTACCTGGAGTGTAAAAATGGCCTTGGCATGGTCGTATTCTGGGGTAAATTTGATTACTTGTCTCACCATTGCTATGTTCTCCCGCCCATATGTGTCTGTCTGTCCTGCCTGTCTCTCCATCCTCGCCCAAAAACACAACTCACGCAGGTTGGGTCAAGCCCCGACGCCTTCATCTCCTATTACAATTCACTTCTTCACCCCCTACTACTTCCTCTGTCCCAACTCTAGTATTCGAGGCATTGGGTGATCAAAATTATTACTTGTCTCACCATTTCTATATTCTCCCCCCCCCCCCCAACATTTTAATCATTCTCTTGATATATATATATATATATATATTTAATATATATATATATATAATTATACGGTATATATATATAATTTTATATATATATATATATATATATATATATATATATATATATATATATTATATATATATATATATATATATATATATTATATATATATATATATATATATATATATATATATATATATATTATATATATATATACTGTATATATTTATATATATATATACATTTAACCAATGAAAATATCAATAGAATACCCCCCCCTTTTAATTCAGATTATAAGCCGGGATTAGCACATATTTTTTTTTTTTTTTTTTCAATTTAGATCCTGATTGCCTATTTATTCTACTCATTGGTGCAGCGTAATGCAACAAACATATTCTAAAGTAATTATAACCTTTAACCCTTGGAAGATTATGACGCATTTTGACAGTCTGGCTATCATTCGACCTTCTTGCTTCCACATAGCCTTCCTAATCTAAATATAATCGTCTAAGCATAGCCAGCAAACAGAATATAAATTCGTTATCGGATCTTTTAAAGGATAATTAATTTGGTTGAATTCTATTTTTACCCTTAGATATTGGGGATAAGAGCACAACAAGAAATTTTTTGAGGAAATAGGAGATCCATATGAACAAATCAATTCGCGTGTTTAACCTTTGGAAATCATGACGCGTTTTTTACAGTATATTCTGGCTATCATTAGACGATGTTATGAAGTTTAGGAACGATCTACGGGAATAATAGGGGTAAAGACTATCTCAGTTAACTGACTGACGGCCATATACCCTTCCTAATATGAATATAATTTTCAAATAATAGCAAGAAAACAACAAAGAAATGCATCATCGGATCTGTTAACCCCTTCATCAACATTAAGTCCTTTTACCTTTGATTCTGGCTAAACTTAAATTATTTTATGCAATTTAAGGAGCTATGTTACTAAGAGAAGGACGTCTTTACCCATTAAGCCATTTTAGAATAGCTAGAATAGCTTTTGCACAATCTAAGGAATAATGTTACTAGTACAGTATACCTATGACGTGTCTATATTCTTATTCTAAGGTTCTGTTACAATGACTGGTTCCAAAAGGTCAAGGTTGCAAGGACACAAGTTAACTGATGTTATGCCCTAAATAACTGATAACCGGATGTCCAGGCAGAGTATCGGTGATACTTCTTTATGCAAGCTATTTTTCACCAACTTTTTTCGAAAGCCAAAACAAATAATACATTGGTTCTTGGTGTTAGTTTAACTTTATCATAATTAGATCATTGTTAAATATGTACATATTATCAGGACTAAGATTATTGGAACATTTAGCTATTGTTGCAGCTTAGCACAGTCCAACATTAGTTAAGCAAATTATCATACATGTTAAAGCCAACATTCGCTCTTGGCTACCGTGAGATCAAAAATTCATTTAGTATGTTTACCTTGCAGGAAATGCTTCACAAAATTATTGATTGTACTTTATTCAAGTTCAAAGATAAAATTCCTAAAGAACTACATAAGTCCTCCGCCGACTCAAGACAGAGCCAGAATAGGGACAAAACAACAGAAAACAATGAACACAAAAACAAAACACAAATTCACACACATCTAGGTCATCCAGGAGAAGACCCAGAGATCAGGGTCACCAAGGTTCTTCCAGCACTCCCCCTGACCACCCAAAGAGGTTCCGATCTCAGCAGGCAGACATGCAGCGAAGCCCTACCACCACAAGCCCGCCCACCACACTTCCAGGCGCACCCTTCATATAAACCATCTCCCCGGGCCTGGCGCCTGATGGACTATTATCAAGTTCAACTTGCGCCCGACCCCTTCCCCCAAATGAACACATGTTCACATATCTATTCACAAGCATTCTCCATTCATTCCTGTTCATTACCACTTCCCTTGCCTGATCTATAATCATTCCTCTATCATCCAAAGTTTGTCTTACACAGTCTCCATCTCAATGGGGGTCTTCCTACCCTTTGTATCTGACTCACAGATTCTCTTTGTAAGCCTTTCATCTTCCATGTGTTCAACATGACCATACCAGCTCAGCACCCTTCTGGCAACTCTGGCTGACAAATGTTCCTGCTGTCCCACTCTCATACGTATCTCTTCATTCCTCAATCTGTCTCTACGAGTAAACTCCACAAATACTCCTCAAGCAGCTCATCTCCACATCCAGCTTTCTTCTCTCCTTTTCCTTCAGAGCCCATGTCTCAGCCCCATATATCACTGTTGGCACAATAATTCCTTGATACATTGCACTTTTGACTTTCATTCCGTGATTTCTCATCTTCCACATACTTCCCATTGCTCCGAAAACCTTCCTTCCTTCACACATATTCTGTTTTACCTCCATTTCCATACCTCCACTCCTGCTCATCGTTCCTCCTCGATATTTAAAACACTCTACTTGTTCCATTATTTCCCCATCCAGCCTCACATCTAGATTCACCCTACGATCACCCCTATAACGCACCAATACTTTACTTTTATTGACGTACACCTTCAGTTTCCTCCTCCAACAAACCACACCAAACTCTTTGACTACCCGCTGCAGTTTCTCCTCAGAAACAGCCACTAACTTAACACCTTCTACATTGCATCTTGATCCACACAATCATACGCTTCTTTCAAAATCCATAAAAGCCCAAAATATCTCCTTATGCTTCTCTAAATACTTCTCGCATAACTGTCTTACTGCAAACATCTGATCCACGCACCCTCTACCCCTCCTAAACCCGCTCTGTCCTTCTCCTATTGCAACTTCCGTACACTTTATTATCCTCTCTATCAACACCCTGCCATACAGCTTTCCAACCATTGATAATAAACTAATACCTCTATAACTTGAACACTCCTGCCGATCTCCCTTCCCCTTGTACAACGGTACAATACATGCACTAATCCAGTCCAATGGTACCATTGACACAACAAAGAACACAGTGAATAGTCTCACCAATCAATCTATTATCACATCTCCACCCTTCTTTATACACTCCACAGCAATACCATCAAAACCTTCTGCTTGTCCCGCTCATTTGTTTCACTGCTTCTTTCACCTCATTTTCCTTAATGCTTTCATTCATTCCTTGTCACCTGAGTGGCTTGGGTAACCTATCTCCATCAACCACTGCTTCAATCACTGCTTCTCTTCCATCTCTTGCATTTAGCAAAGATTAAAAATATTCAGCATATCTTTTCCTTCAACTCTTTCCACTAGTAATTCTCCATTTGCATCTTTCACTGACTCTTCCCTCTTTTGTCCTCCTTTCCTTACTCTATGTACTTCCGTCCGGAACATCTTTTTTCGTTCTTCAAAATTTGCACACAACCTTTGACTTACAAAAACCCACCTTTCTCCCTTAAACAACATTCGCACCCACATTAGCCTTGATGACACCTCTTTCCACTCTTTGATAAACTCTTTCAACTCCTCCTTCACAATAACAGCCACTCCCTCTTTCCCCAATATTCCCTACCTTTCTACCTATCACGTTTCCAAAATCCACGTCTCCCTCTCCTTTCATCTTTGTTTCATTCAGCGCAAGCACATCATACTTCCTGCTTTCAAATAACCTTCCAACGTCCTCTCGCTTCTCATTCGTACTACATCCACGCACATTTAAAGCTCCTATTCTTATGGTCCGGGACCACAAACGCGTTCCCTCGCCCCTATCTCTTTCTCGTTTTTTTGGTAGATATATTTAAGGGGAGAAGGATACCAAGCCCCCGCCCCCGATCCCCTTTAGCCGACTTCTACGTCTCGCAGGAGAAAGCGGTGGTGGAAGTTTCTCACCCCTCCACCACAGAGGAGGCTATCTGCACCAGAAAGTGGCGGGCTCTGGGGCCGCCGCATCCCTACGCCATTTGGAAAAATAGAGATGCAGAGGGAGAAAAAGATAGAAGGGGCTATGGGAAGTAGAGGACACCAACCTCACTTTGATAAAGGCTCAGCACACCACACCATTTATATTATTATATTATATTATATTATATTATTATAATTGCCAGTTATTTATGTTTGTGATTCTATGTCATCATTTTATAGTCCGTATTTGGGTTTAATGATAGGTTTTCTTCATAATATTATATTCATAATATGTAATTTTTCTTTATGAAATTATTGTAATTCACAATCAAAATAGTGTTTAGTGTGTGAATCTGTTATTTTTATATTGTCTGATAATGGAGTAAGTGTTCCCGAAACGTTTCAATATATAAAGACAAGATGAACGTGGTCTTCTATCATGGTCCGGTGCTACTCTTCATTATATGTTATATATATATATATATATATATATATATATATATATATATATATATATATATATATATATATATATATATATATACATATATATATACCGGTATATATATATATATATTATATATATATATATATATATATATATATATATATATAATATATATAATATATATATATATATATATATATATATATATATATATATATATATATATTTATATCCTTTAGTATCCTGCCTCCTCGGCAGTGTCAGGTCACCGTCGAGTTCTTCTTATCAGGCGTTGGCTGGCTTAATTTTGATTGTCTTTATATTTCGTATATATTATTTATATTATATTAATTTCTTTATTTGATATTATCGTTAATATTTGTTTTTATTATTTTCATGTATGTATTATTATATATATTGTCGGGGGGCGGTGGATTTTGCGGGGTTGGTATGGATTTATCTTTAGTGAGGCTTTGAAAAGATGCAATTGTATTTTAAGGGGGACGATATGGTTGTTTTAGTGGGGGTTTGATTTGGGTGTTTTGAGATTGATACACTTTCTACGGTTTCCTCTTCTGCATATACTGTATATATATATATATATATATATATATATATATATATATATATATATATATAGAAGCAATACTCTCTTGTTGCGGGAATCGGAGTCGGATGATAAAAATCAACACCTGCGCTGGTACAAAACATCTTTATTTTGGTAACGTTTAGGTTTAAGCATAAACCCATCTTCAGACCTGAAATGAAATGAAATAAAAGCCTATATGAATGGCAGAGTAATTTTCTAATGTAAATATTCTTATTAATAATTAAATTAACAAATCTAGAATAAAACTTAAAATTAATAGTTATACAAATAATAACCTAATACATATTAGAACTAGTAAAGTGAAAGAATAAAATGAGAGACGAAGAAATATTATGTGAGCAATAAAAGGGGGGGGGGGGGGGGCGAAGTTAATAACAAATGTTTTCGTAATTATATATAAGAACTAACCTTTTATATACATATATATATATATATATATATCTATATATATATATATTATATGTTAAGTATATAGGGGATTTTAGGTAATAACACAACATATTAATTATTGGATAAGTGATAATAAGTATAAACGTACAGGTATATAAGTACAGATATATGATAAGGCTTGTAATAAAAGCCTGAGGAGCAAGGTGATATATGACTTGTGTGGTCTAATATATCTAGGGGATATAGCAGCTTGGCTATAGAGGATGAGTTTGAATCTAGAGTCTAGAGGGAGTAAAGAGCTCTGTCTCTCTCTGGCTGAGGTCTGTTCAAGTCTGACTTGGCGATGCCTGAGTAAGAAGGCATCGCCTGGGTTCAAGGATGTCGATGCAACACAGCATTTACTCAGCATTCTGGTATGACGTATGACAGATAAATACATTATACAGTTTACATTTACAGAGGAAATGGGTGTTGATTTAAGTGGAAGTATCAACAAATGTATATATGTTAATGAGATAGATAAAGTTATAGGGAGTTTAATGAATCAAGATTGTTTAATATGAATGTTAAGAGTTTAGAAGCTACAGGGATAAAGGCATATAAGCAGTGAGATATATGTATAGCAATATATATGCAGGGCTTTATAAATTCCTACTATATATATATATATATATATATATATATATATATATATAGGGGAGGTGTGGTGGAGTGGTCTTGCCACTGGCATGGTAATCCAAAGGTCCCGGGTTCAAATCCCGATGTATCAATGGGAAGATATTATTGGGATGGAATTTGTGCTGTACCTGGTATCAGTGCATTACCACAAGCCCACCGAAACGTCAATAAAATACCCTCATTGTTCCCTGATTAAATAGCACTGTATGAATATTCCCATATTCAAAATATGCTATAGGGGTGCAATGCCTGGTGAGTTATCTGCTCAACAGGTGGCGTTGTGTGTGTGTAAGTGTGAGAGTCCGAGTGTAGGGGGTGAGACAGTGAAGCACGGGAACGAGGTGGCTTCAGAGATGGGGTCGTTTCGGGCCATGAGTGAGCACCTTGCTCCTGTGAAGGCAAGATGGCAGGTGCTCGTTGTACTCTCCGTGCTTCACATGTCTCACTCCCTAGACTGGAACAAGACCTCACGGGCTTCACTGTTCATTGTAAAGCGGTGAATGTTAAGGCTCTCAGCCTATGCCCGAGAGGAAGTAAGTTGGAATATAGAAAAAAAAAAAAAAAAAAAAAAAAAAATATATATATATATATATATGTTAGTAAAGCCAGGTAATAAATTTTCTTTAATACATACGATGTTGAAAGAAATGGCAATTTCTGCGTTGGAAATTTTATTATTCAAAGTTTCCAGGTCTCTGATGAGTTTTCGCTGGGTGGCAGGAAGTAGATGAAGGAGATGAGCAAAATTCATGGTGGTACAGGGTTACATAAATGTACATGATGATACAGGATATACGACGCGTTTCACTGGACAACCAGCATTATCAAGTAAGGATGGAATGATATAAAAGGTAAACAGGAAGGGTATATATAGAGGGTGGAGGATCAGAGGAGGCGAAAAACAAGGGGCAAAAATCTACTATTGGTGGAGGGGGATTCTGGAAAAGAGAAAGGGGGGAACCGCTTCACGCATGCGCACTGGATGCGGGATGGTGGTTGGTTGGTGGGGTCGAAGCTGATTGGCTGCGTGTCGAGGGGCGTGGCCTAAGTTGTGTGGCGCCTGCGGAAGACGAAGCTGAAGGAGGTAGCACGGGGGGCTGCGCCAAGGGAACCGGGGGGGCGAGGGGGGGCGTTAGGTCCTGTAGGAAAGTGCCTTTTGGCAGAAGGAAGGATCTGAAGGTCCAGAGGTTGGTTGTTGATGTTGGGATGTAAGGCTTGGATATATAAAGCTTCGAGTATAGGTAATCTCCTTGGGTCACTTTCTTTATCGAGTATGGTGGTGTGTTTCTCTAACTCGTTGCGTGTGAGGTGAGGGTGGTTAGGGGTGAGATAGTGGTCTGTGATGGCTCCAGCCTTCATCATTTACATTTTATGTAACCCTGTACCACCATGAATTTTGCTCATCTCCTTCATCTACTTCCTGCCACCCAGCGAAAACTCATCAGAGACCTGGAAACTTTGAATAATAAAATTTCCAACGCAGAAATTGCCATTTCTTTCAACCTCGTATGTATTAAAGAATATATATAATATATATATATATATATATATATATATATATCTATATATATATATATATATATATATGTATATATATACCGTATATATGTATATATATATATATATATATATATATATCTATATATAGTATATACTATATATATATATTTATATATAGCTATATATATATATATTATTCTGTTTTTCCTTCCCTCCTTGTATTGTGAGGGCCGCAGAGTTGTTGTTGTCGGATTTAGTGAGGATTTCAGGGGTTTATGTGGCTTTGTTATGGGGTGTACAGTATGTGGCTTTGGTGTGCGGTCTATGTGGCTTTGATCTGTGGTCTATGTGGCTTTGGTCTGTGGTCTATGTGGTTTTGGTCTGTGGTCTATGTGGTTTTGGTCTGTGGTCTATGTGGCTTTGGTCTGCAGTCTGTGTGGCTTTGGTCTGTGGTCTATGTGGCTTTGGTCTGTGGTCTATGTGGCTTTGGTCTGCAGTCTGTGTGGCTTTGGTCTGTGGTCTATGTGGCTTTGGTCTGCAGTATATGTGGCTTTGGTCTGCAGTATATGTGGCTTTGGTCTGTGGTCTATGTGGCTTTGGTCTGTGGTCTATGTGGCTTTGGTATGTGGCTTTGGTCTGTGGTCTATGTGGCTTTGGTTGCGGTCTATGCGGCTTTGGTCTGTGTGGCTTTGGTCTGTGTGGCTTTGGTATGTGTGGCACTGGTATGTGGTCTATGTGGCTTTGGTGTACGGTCTATGTGGCTTTGGTCTGCAGTATATTGGTTTTGGTCTGTGTTCTATGTGGCTTTGGTCTCTGGTCTATGTTGCTTTGGTCTGTGTGGCTTTGGTCTGTGGTCTATGTGGCTTTGGTCTGTGGTCTATGTGGCTTTGGTCTGAGGTCTATGTGGTTTACGGAGATTATATTTAACTGTGTGATGGTTTATGTGTATTAATGTGCATTCTTTCCTAACACCCATCACCTCCAAATTTAATTAATGAAAGCGAGTAATTCTCGTAGAATTCGAACCTGGGATATTTCATACAGAACATACACTCTCTAACCATTAAAAAATCAAGTTTGTGTTGTGGTATTGTAGTAGATAATAAACTGGCCTCTTATTATTGCCTACGTTATTGTCCCTTGGTATGGTTTTGCAGGATATTATTATGGGTTTGAAGTGGGTTTATCTTTAGTGAAGTTTTAGTGAGGTTTATCTTTATCTTTAGTGAGCCAACCCCCATCGAGATAAATGTGTAAACATTGTTTGTAGAAAAATTGTTCCGGTCGAAGACCGGTTCCTCTTACATTATAGGCTCGCTATCGCTCGTCAGAAAAACATAGCAACTTATAGATGGTACAAAAGATCTTAAAATCGTCTTAGAATCTCAAAAACTAATGGGGATAAATATAAGGGAGAAGGGGGTCCATAAACACTCGACCGGGTCTTAATAAGGATTGTTTATGAGGTTCATATGCCTCCTAGCATAGTCTCATTTTGTTCTTTGACTCTCTGGTGTTGTCAGGGTTCTGCCGACTTGTTGAGGGAGGCTTTTGGAGGTTAATGTAGCTTTGTTCTGTGGTTTGTGTGATTTTAGGATGTTCTGTGTACTGCTTGATGTTTTGTTTTATCTCATGCTTTAATTCAGTTGTAGTATAGTGGTGTTCTCTTAGTTATTGTGTTTCATGTATCGGTTTTTTGTATTAATGAATCCGGAGGCGATTGTATTGCTAGATCCCTGCCCAGTCGTTGACTTCAGCCTTAGTGTGGAGTTTTGTGGCTCTGTGTGGCTTTGTTCAAAAGTCTCTGTGGTTTATTTAGGTTCTATGGGGCTTTCTGGGGTTAGATATGGCTCTAAACCCTTTCAGTACCAGTGCCGTCCTTCTAACTGGCTTCCATTTAGACTATAATATTCAGTTTATAAAGGGGCTCCAGAATATAAAAGGTTTAGAACTATTTCACTTATCCCTTTATACTACCTCAGATCCTTCTTAAACTGCACAACATCGTGTAAATATAGCTAGACTAAAATTAAAAAGACGTCACCGGTACAGAAAGGGTTAAAGAGGCCTTTTGGATTTGTTTATGCTTGATATGTCTTTGTACAGGTCAATATTGGTTTTGAGGGTAATATGCGTTGGATTACTATAGTCTGTATATTTTCAGCTGAGGGTAAACTGTCATGTCCTCATCATGATTCCTCGGCAATTACAGAGATCTAATATTGAAGTATGGTGCTCTTATTATACAGGAGATGAATTACTATATAATAGGTGTGCGTTACTAGAATATAAGGAGCTATGTCGTGGTGTTACTAGAATATAAGGAGCTAGGTGTGGCGTTACTAGAATATAAGGAGCTAGGTGTGGCGTTACTAGAATATAAGGAGCTAGGTGTGGCGTTACTAGAATATAAGGAGCTAGGTGTGGCGTTACTAGAATATAAGGAGCTAGGTGTGGCGTTACTAGAATATACGGAGCTAGGTGTGGCGTTACTAGAATATAAGGAGCTAGGTGTGGCGTTACTAGAATATAAGGAGCTAGGTGTGGCGTTACTAGAATATAAGGAGCTAGGTGTGGCGTTACTAGAATATTAAGGAGCTAGGTGTGGCGTTACTAGAATATAAGGAGCTAGGTGTGGCGTTACTAGAATATAAGGAGCTAGGTGTGGCGTTACTAGAATATAAGGAGCTAGGTGTGGCGTTACTAGAATATAAGGAGCTAGGTGTGGCGTTACTAGAATATAAGGAGCTAGGTGTGGCGAGACTAGAATATAAGGAGGCTAGGTGTTGGCGTTACTAGAATATAAGGAGCTAGGGGTGGCGGTTACTAGAATATAAGGAGCTAGGTGTGGCGTTACTAGAATATAAGGAGCTAGGTGTGGCGTTACT